>CAEFZX010010614.1:0-24013 GCA_903066825.1 Alfaro cultratus
GCTGCTGCTGCTTCTGCTGGCTGCTGCTGCTGCTGCTGCTGGCGCTGCTGCTGCTGCTGCTTCTGCTGTTTCTTCTGTTGCTGCTGCTTCTGCTGGCTGCTGCTGCTTCTGCTGGCTGCTGCTGCTTCTGCTGGCTGCTGCTGCTTCTGCTGGCTGCTGCTGCTGCTGCTGCTGGCGCTGCTGCTGCTGCTGCTTCTGCTGTTTCTTCTGCTGCTGCTGCTTCTGCTGGCGCTGCTGCTGCTGCTTCTTCTGCTGCTGCTGCTTCTGCTGGCTGCTGCTGCTTCTGCTGGCTGCTGCTGCTGGCGCTGCTGCTGTTGTTGTTGTTTTGGTCATTTCAAACATGCCTTTTCTTTTTCCATGTCCAAAACTAAACTTTTTGCAAGCAATTTATTAATTCTTCAGCATCGTGTCGACACTTTAACAAGCAATAATTTATAATTTCAATAATCAAGCCGTTGTTTATTGCACTCCAGTAAACAATATCCAACAGCAGGAGGTCGCTCGTAGTAAGGCTGGTTGGAGCGGTCGTCTGCCCACATTTTAGGCTGTTTCTTTATAGTCAATTAGCAAAAGGGGATGAGAACAATAATCCATGGAAATAGGGTTTAGTATAAAATCTTTTGGAAAATATATACACAGTTATGTAAGATTATATGTGAGTTTCAATGGGGCTCTCCAGAAAACGTTCAGAACCGCAGCAGAACAACAGAACCAGCATGTCTGGTTTTCAGGTTTTCAGACCACCAGCCTGACCTTACAGGAGAAGAAGCGTCAATCTGTGAGTCCCCTGACAAACAGCCCTCAGAGTGGATGTTTGAGGAGCCACCAGCATAAAGAGCGGCTGCACACGTAGCGCTCACGTATGTGTGAGGACAGGAAGCTTTCCGAGTGCGAAAGAATAGTCCATCTGAGAGACTGGAGGTAAAGATCTGTATGAAATAAAAATGTTGTAAGGTTGTTCTGTGTGTTTTTAGGTAGCAGTATGTTTGTATGTGGATTATGCAACACATTACCTGTTTGCATCAACCAACACTGAAGTGTAAACTGTAATTATTTGGGCATTTCTTATTATTATTGGTTATTTTAGATATGCTGCACAAAAACAATCCACAAATAGGGAAATCTTTAAATATTTAACTGCGAATTATAACTACATTAGTTAGTTATAATTCATATTATAACTAACTACATTATAACTGTAATCAACAGTTTTTCTGATCAGTAAGGATATTTTTTAATACCATAATACAATGAAACTGTAGTATTTGACTTGTAACATGATAATCTCATACTGGCTATGCCCGTTTTGACTATAATGAGAGTTATTTCTCTCTGTAGGATGTTAGTGAATTCCACGATTTAAGTTGTTTTGTTTGGATCTACAAAGAACATTTTATGATGATAAAGTTCACCTGATAAAGTTTATAGAGGGTGTTAAAAAAAAAAGCATTATTTTTGTGGCGCTTGGTAATTTTGCACCTTTGCATTCCTGAAAGCCTTTTTATTATTCAAATTAAGAAGCCATAGCTTCACTTTCTTAACCTCTTCATGAACCTTTGTGATGGATAATCCACCGTGTTTTGAGTCTGATGCTTTTTAAAGCTAATGACACATTTTTAGACAAAATAAGGGCTCCTGCATGGGAACTATGAGTGCGCCTGATGTAACTGTATTTAGTTTCACATACCTGTGCTCTTCAGCATAATGGCTGCGCACTATGGCCTAGATAGGTTTACCTACTTATGTCAATCTTAGCACTTTTGTGCAGTTTTACCTTTCACTAGATTGACTTTTAGCCAATGTTACATGAAGGGCTTCAGCAAAATTACCACTATTACCTTTTATCTAGATGGTTCACACAGATATAGAATAGCTTGCTGTATCTCTCTGTTCTGTCACATACATTTGCTGTGCAGTAAGAGGCCCGTCATGTCCTGTGCTGTTAAGAGTTTGGCTTCCTTACAGATTGTGGTGGAGAGGCAACGTTTCCTTAAACGAGCCTAAATTTGTTCAGTTTAAAAAAAAACAAAAAAACGCCGTGTTTCATTGGTGAATACAGGAAAGAAGGATGTCACACTGCAGAAAGTAGGCCAATTAATCCACTGCTCCCATCCACATGCCTTCCTCTCACCTCCCTCACGGTCCCAAAGTGGAGTCCCTGGAGAGTTCCTGGCAGGACTTGGCTTGGAGCGGTGTCTTGATGTGGTGATTTCAGACTGATGGGTCTGAAATGTGCAAATATTCCACCAGTCCAAAGTGAAGGTTTCGACAAGACAAACAAGCAGAATAAAAACAATAAGCAGAGACAACATTTGCAGTATGTGTCATTCCTCATACATCACATTGAATTTTAAAATGTAAAAAGGTTCCAGAGGAATTTAGCAATTTTTTATATATTTTTTTTGAAGGCAGTGCACCATTACAGAGCTGCTGGCTCACCCTCACTACATTTTGATAATGCCTCTCTCATTTGGTTTAAGCAGCAGTATGGAAGTCTTATATGAATCTGGAAAATTTCTTGAGATTGATCTCAAAGTTTCAGTTTTTTCTAGCAAATGTTCAACTTTTCGAACTCTGAAAATGTCTTGTTTTTTTTTTTACATGTTTGTTAAAACTGCCACCATGTTGTGACAGTTTAATATGCAACCAATAATCTGTGAAAAGATCTATCTCCTCCACCTCGTCCCTCAGCTGTTATTGACATTGGAAGAAATGCAACGCTCCCGACCAAAAACAACCAATCAGAGCCGGGGGGAGGGTCTTAGTACTGTCAATCAACCTCATGTACTTGCTGCTCAATGTGCTATTGGAAGAGAAACAGCTTACTGTTACAGAACAGGAAAACTTAAACTGTTGTCATCTGTGGCTATGCTAACTAGCCTTAGCATTCATGATAGGCTAAGACCCGCCTCCTGGCTCTGATTGGTTGTTTCTAGTTAGCAGTCGGAGCTTGATTTTTTTTTATTTCTTTTTTTTCCACAGATTATCGATCTCATACCTTTCTGTCACGACATGGTGACAGTGTGGTACAAGTTTCAACCAACACGTTACAGACAGCCTTCATTTTTCTGAAGGTCTGGGATCAATGAGAAGAGACAAATCCAACCAGATCCAAACGACTTCCTTGTAAACATAAAACTTTGATTTTGGTTTTTAAGCTAGCTTAAAACGTCAGGATAACTCTCGTCAAGATGAAAGGAAAAAACAAACCTTGTGGCCCAGGGTTGTACCGGCTCACCTGTCTGAAAGTGCATAATGAATAATTTGATCACATTTTTCATCTCACTCGAGTGCTGAACAAACAGGAATCTGTGATTAACAGTTTTAATTAGGATTCTAACTTGACAAATTCTTACAGCCTCACAACGTGCCTAAGATGAATAAATCACTGGCCTGGGATCATCAAGCTGCCTCCTAAGTGACTGTGCCTTGAGATTACTTTGTGATTCCACAAACTGTGAGTCAGCCAAGGCTGAGTGTGCGTGTGTGTGTGTGTGCGTGCGTGTGTGTAACTAATCCTGTTCCCACCACATGTCAGGTGGAGGACGTTTATGTCCGATCATTGATGGCTACCCTACTCAGGTGTTGAATCCTGTGTGTTATTTTTTTTCCTTGACTCTTGAAAGCTCTACGTCAAAGTTAAGGGAAGCTGCTGTTAGATGTTCAGGTGTCTGCACACCTGGCTCATGAAAGAGTCGTGGAGATGAGAGTTGCGAAATTGTATTAAATCTACTACGCTCTGCATGATGGCGTAGTTGTTAGAAAACTCAGACCGTTTTTTCAGCTTTTGTAAGACTGCATTTAAGCTCCCGCATTCTTCATATGAAGGGCAGAAATCGATTCTCGTTGATGTCGACTGGTGACAAAAATTGCGTCATTTTGTTCTCATCTGCCTCCCATTTGCCACACCAGACTTGGGTCAAACTATTTCCACAGAGCTCTGTGCAAAGTGCTGTGTGATTGGTCGAACGTTTGTTTCCGTGTTTTATGCGGAAATGCGCTCCGACAGCAACGTTGATATGTGTCTCTTCAGTTAGTCCTCTTCCAATATCTGGTTTTTGTATCTGCAGGAGGCATAAATAGTTTTGAGGAATTCTGCACATTTGTACGATTTTTCACTAAATAACCTTGATAATAATAAGACTATCAACAAATGGATAAAAACTCCTGGTTGGAAACTACAACTACAAAAAGTATTCGCTCACCTGCCTTGACTCACATATGAGATTAAGTGACATCCCATTCCTAATCCACAGGGTTCATTATGATGTTGGTCCTCCCTCTGCAGCTAGAACAGCTTCAACTCTTCTGGGAAGGCTGTTCACAAGGTTTACGAGTGTTTATGGGGATTTTTGACCGTTCTTCCAGAAGCGCATTTGTGAGGTCACATACTGATGTTGGACGAGAAGACCTGGCTCTCAGTCTCCGCTCTAATTCATCCCAGAGGTGTTCTGTCAGGTTTAGGTCAGTACTCTGTTCAGGCCAGTCAAGTTCTGCCATCCATGTCTTTATGGACCTTACTTTGTGCTCTGGTGCAGTTATGTTGGAGGAGGAAGGGGCCAAGCCCAGCTCCTGAAACCCAGGAGCTAAGCTTGGCCCCTCCTGTTACAGTTCCATGCTGGAATTCACTGAGCTCCTGAGAGCGACTCATTCTTTCACAAATGTTTGTAAAAACAGTCTGCATGCTTAGATGCTTAATTGTATACATCTGTGGCCATGGAAGTGATTGGATTGCCTGATTCAGATCATTTGGATGGGTGAACAAATACTTTTGGCAATATAGAACATGCTGGCCATGGTAGAGGCTATCTGCAGAAAGTTGGCTAGTGGGAACCCCGGTGGTTAGGGGCTTGATGTACATTGAAGTGGGAGGGTTGGCCCCCATGTGGTCTGTGCCGTTGTATGAAAGGTGCAAAACTGAACGTCAACCGTTCGGCTTCGGCGGAAGTATGTGGAAGCCTTTTACTCTTCCACTTCAGAAGAAATTTGGGTAACAAGGGTAAAGCACGTCACCCATGTATGGACGTCTCAGTCCACTACACGGCCGTCACAGGGTTGAGTCCAGACCCATTGATCTTTGCTGCATGTCTTCCCCGTCTCTTACTATCCACTTTCCTGTCTGAACACTCTCCACTAAAAACCACTAGAGCTACCAAAATCTTATAAAAAAAGGAGAAATATTAACAATGGATTCATGTAGCTAAGGAAATGTACAACAGTTTTATACATCCAGACATAGTCCATGTGTTTTTCATTCGTTTATGTTCCTCTCTCCTAAAGCCAAACAATCACATTGAGGGTGTAGACTTTGACAGGGCCATTGTCACACCTTGGTCCTTTTCATTCTGTGGTAGATCAGTTGTCGTTTTGGGCTTGCCATCTGCTGTTTAGCAGATGGCAAGAGATAACTGTGGTAGACAGAGACGTTCATGAAAAAACTGACTGTCCGGATCACTAAACATCGACTATCATGCTTAAGAGTTGGTGTCACATGTATTTGCTAACATGCTTTTTCAGTATCAACAATGTGCAGCTGTCCATTACGGCCAAACATCTACACTACACCCATCCGTCAGTTCTGAGTTTCACTCTGACCTTCAGTAGGTTGACTCTCTAACTAGAGTGTTAAATAGAACTCTTGTTTTTCTTTACTTTACTTTAATTTCCTGAGAATTGTGCAGTGTTGGCTTTTCTGTGAATATGCCGGGACGTTCGGTCCTGAAAGGACTGGGAACCGTTGGATATATTTTACTGTTAAATAGTCTTTCACAAGATAGAAATGTGCTCTTAATTGTTTGAAAATGGCCCTAAAACTCCTCTGAGGTTGACGTACAGCAGTAACTACTTCTGGAAGGTCGTTGCTAATGTCTTTCAGCTTCAGCACTGATCGACCACCCATGTGCTCCAGGAAAGCAGCTGCCAAAACGTCTCATTTTTACACAGATTGTCTCACTTCAAATCCGTTTTATTAGCAGCATATGGCTGATATTCCCCCTCTGAAGTTCTGCAAAAAATGTCGTTTTGCATTTTCATACTGACTTCATCTTTGTTTAGTAAAAAATAACACAATAAGGCTTGCTGTGTTATTGCAATCTTGAGGTTAGGCTGCCGATTAAGATTAGATCATTTATGATATTTAATAATTCACACGAGAGCTAAAAGTTGGTGTTATGTAGAAGTTCTGTCTTTACACATACAACCATGCATGTTGAATGGCAGTGTGTTCATGGTTTCATTGGTTTCCATTCTCTCTCACCACTTACTGATGTTCAAACAAGGTTATCATCAACTAATATTAAATTTGCTTGAGCAGTAATAAAATCTCGTGATTAAAACTGTGCGGACAATGTTTACCTCACATATTCCATAGGATCAAACTTTAACTTAATGTTTCTTCTTCTGTAGAAATGTATTTTTTTTATGTTGAGACTTCTGCAGCAGTTTCCTACTTGAACATACTTTCGCTGTTCTTTGACGCTGCGCTAATGGTTATAAATGAGATATGTAGGAGGTAAACACATGCAGTTTGGCCGGAGTTGTAAGATGGAGATGCACAACATCCTTCATGGCCCGTGACCTTCCCTTATTCCCAATTTAAACATCAGTAATGTGCAGTGGTGTCTGAAGCTCCACTGTAAAATGCTGGATTTAAGTCCTGATGATATGCATCATAACTATTGTAATCAGACACCCCGAGCTTCGCCTCCTTTATTAATTGTCCAAAGCGCAGTGATTTATTGTAGTCCTGCAGAAGGATTATTAATTTTCTGCTTGATTATACCTGTGGGCGGCAACGGCGCTGCACCGCATATGAGCATCTGCTAAATGAAAAAGTATTCTTCACTTGAAAAGAAGTCCTTAGAGATGCAACAGCTCATTTTTGCTTTAATCAAACGTATAGAAAAGTGCTGCTGATTAAGAGCGCTTTGGCCTGCGTTCAGGGCGAGGAGAACACAATGAGAATTATCTGATTGTCTTCGTTCAGAAAATAGAAAGCTGCGTTGTGTTTGTGGCAAAAGTCCGAGAAACCTCTCAGGAGATTTAATGACCTGCGTGCCACGACTTGGTTTCTAGTCTCGCCTCCCTAACTGCACCTGCGCCACAACAAAACACCCGGCCGCGCCGTACAGCGGGCGGCTTACATTCCACAGGAAACGGCGGAGAGTGTGTACAACACAAGCCGCTCTCCGTCGGGCGTGTCCGGGCATGCACCGAGACGCAGACACCGAGCCAAGTTCAAACTTCCCTCCAGAAAATCCAAAGTGATCGCAACGCTCAGAAGAACGCACAGGTGCAGATTCTCCCCCCCAAACTCTTGATCAACCTGACACTACGAGGTCGGGGCCGGTGGCAGGTCTCTGTAGCCCCCTCACGGGGCCCCAAGGAACAAAAGAAAGAGGTCTATTGAGGCTGTGCATCCCCGGAACCCCCCAAAAAACACTCCTGTCTTGATTCCTGCAGTATTCCATGCTTGTGAATCCATCTACCCTCTCCTGCTCCAGCAACAAAGCTGATGGTTGTGTAATTACACTTTTACAGAGATAAGCTTGGCGTGGGTTTCCAGTACCGTTTTAATCCTTCTGCATCCTTCCATCAATGCTGCATCTCATTCTGTAGCTCCTAGCTCACAGCTTCTGCTCACATCTGCTGATATCGGGGTCACCTTCCTGTGGAAACGTGTCATAGAAATAGTCTTTTTTTAATTTTTTTTATTTTGCAGATGTTAACGCTCAGATGAAAGGGAATCTCCCATGAGCTCCAATTGCAGATTCACTGACCAGAAGGGAAATTATTACCATGGTGTGTTAGGGACATTGTAGATGGATTTTTTATTTATTTATTTTTTTAAATGGAGTGTATTTACGCCAAAAAACAAGAAAAAAAAGAGTTTGAAAAGTCAAAACTTTTCTAGAAAGAAATTTGAATAAAAATCAGAAACTTTCTAGAAAAAACAAGAAACATTTCTGAGTCTGAGTTTTTTGGGGGTTTTTTGTAGAAAGTTTCCAAGCTTCTATGTAGCGACTCTTTGACTCTTCAAATTCCCAAGTTGTTTTCTGGAAAATTTCTTGAGATTGATCTCAAAGTTTCCGTTTTTTCTAGCAAATGTTCAACTTTTCGAACTCTGAAAATTTCCATGTTTTTTTCTAGAAAATTTCTGAGATTAATCTCAAAATTTGAGCAAATATTTAAGTTTTCAAAATCAAACAACTTCCTTGTTTTTTCTGGATATTAGATATTTTTAGTAGAAACATGCTCCTTTTTTTTCTACAGTGGCTCCAATACACTGTAGTAAATCGCCATCCATCAAAAAAAAAACAAAAAAAAACTCCCACTTTAATTACCTAAATTAAATAAGATACCTAATTATCACCGTGCTGTTAAAATGAAAGAAGAGATATTTTGTTGATCCTGGAGTTGCTGCATCACAGCCGTCTCCTGCGAAACCAGACATGTGCTTATTTGCAGCAGGTCTGACACGTTGGTGCTGAGAAGAGCCGACAGCTTGCCGTTCACTCTGTCCTCTTTGGCCACTAAGAAGGAGAGGCAGATTAATTAAAAGACCTTTGCAGCCAATGAAGACAGGTGGCAATAATCCTGACAGCAGACAGATCCGAAGCCCCTCATACAAAACCAATTTCAGCCGCACTCCATTTTTCAAAAGCTCATCAGGGTGAGGAAGGAGAGCGTTGAACCCGTGTGGCTGCAGAATTTGTTTCCCTCCGATTGCCTTGTCAGGATATCTTATCCGATGGCAGATGACCAGAACCCCACCCTGTACAGACAAAGTCTGCTTCTTCCTGTCTCCGACACCCAAAACCCCTCACACAATGCGTCCTCTGTTGCTCTGCTCGCATGCACTGTCTTGGATTTTCCCACAGGGATGCGGACACGGCCTCCGTCGTCCGTTCAACAGGACGCCTGCTAACATTCCCATGCGGCACCGGTGCACTTAACAGATTGATCAAACAGCCGGATTTTACTCTGACTTCAATATTTCGCCTAATCCAGATCAATGACAGGTAGCACCAACGCTCACAGGTGTAGAGTGGACCACCGGTACTATGGGGGTTAAAGACAGCCGCTGCCTGTGAACAGCAAATACATGAGACTCCTTTTAAAAATGCTTATAGCTGCCTTTTTGAATAGTTCAAATACCAAACCTGCCTTACTATGCATTAACACTCAAAGTGGATGGTACTGTTTCATGTTGTGTTTGTGTGTATATTGGGATTAAGGGTGTAAAATGCTTCTGTTTTATAATGGCTGGATGGTGTATGTTACTGAACCGCGATCCATTCAGGGCTGGGAAACTGCAAGATGTGAGGCAGTAGGGACAGCTTTATCATGGTCTGTTTTCCATACCTAGTCATACAGAGGAAAGTTCACTATTCCATACACAATTCACATGGCTAAATAATTATTTGTTGAATTACTCATAACAAAGGTCAGTGTGTAACAGATGGAGCTCCTCTGACCGTTACGTTTATTTGTGGAACACATTTCAGCAGTAAGGCATTTCAAGGTGCTTCACATGATGAAAACATGACATTTTTCAAGTGTAGTCATCAAAATCATCAGAAATCGTGATATGTTGGAATAAAGACTAAGCCTCCAGTGCTTTTTCAGTCGAGTGTGTCCACCCAAGAAGTGCTTTGTGAGCACGCTCTGTCGACACAGCACAGTAAAACAGGAAACACTCCCCTTTTCCTTCAAAATAATATTCTCACACGTGAACAGCAACAAGTTGTCGAGCTTAAACTTCTTAACTTTATGCCACGATGCCTCATCACATCTCTAGAAGATGGTAACTAATGAAATATGCTAATAAAATCCTACTACACTTTGTGTAGTTGGGTGAATAGTTCTGCCGTAATGACAGATATTGACACACTGTTTTTCTCTTTGTAATGTTTGAATGCTGCTCCAACATCGTCTCTGGTAGATTCATCAAACTTGTTGCCTGAAAAAAAATAAATCCTAAAGGGGTAAGGGCTGAAACAGCTGCAGCACAAGCTCAATAAAAGACTCCAGTTCAGACTATTTATCTTAGTTATTGTCAGATAAAATGAGGTTATTTATCTGAACGCGCTGGAACCTCACTTTGTTTGCAGCGATGCAATCACCAGGAAACTGTAGTGAATCCACCCTCCCTGGGCAATTAGTTCATTATAATGTGCAGCACTTGCATTAATGTGATTTAGCACATCTGTTAGTGGTGCATGTATATATAAACTTCCCAAGTCTTCTTTCCTTTTCGTCTTTCCAACGTACCTTCCCTCATCAAGAGAATCGTCAATGAGAGGATCCACCGCAACGGTCATGGAACCGCATAGAAACAAAGAGCGTTCGCCAGCCATGACACACAGGAAGTAGAAATCCTACGCATTGTTACTTGTTTTCCACCCCAAAAAAGTTCAAATGAACTTCCATTAACACGTGGTGTAAAATTTTAATAAGGATACTTATCATCTGAAAAGTCAAATAACGGATGAACCTTTTGCTCCCAACCCCCTACTTTCAACTCCCCTTGTGTGTTGAAACTGCTTAGATGCATAAGGAGCCTAATGAGAGGAGAGATTCCAAGCAGCCTGATGGGTCTCATCAATCACCTTTCTGCTTTGGAGGTGTACTGCCGGTCAGGAGAAGTGGCCACGCGGGCTGAGGGGAGCAAATGGGAAGGAAAGGCATCAGGCATTTAATCTCAATAAGTTAATAGACTTTCGAGTTTGGTCTTGTCCAAGTGGAACTTCATCCCTGATGTTAGCAAACAAACGGCATGTACACGGGAGACAGACAGAAGAGTCTCAGGAGCGGCCTGGCATTTCCACATTACACAGTTAATTTATGTTGCACCTGAAACCAGAAGATCTAACAAGAGATTGTCGATATGCCCATAAGAGCCAGTTAAAGGTTACTAAGCACCAAAACAGAATAGAAAAAAGCGTTCGAGATCTGCACTACTGCAGGCGCAGTATGGATCTTTGTAAGTAGTTAGAAGTACCGTAACAAGAAATGCTTTCTTGGGTACAGCGTGGTAGACTTACATGTGTGATATCAAGGTAATAAGACCTATTATGCCCTTGACACAATATGTCAAGGGCATACATACAACCCTTGAGGAGGGCAACTGTTTACAGCTGCATAAACAGTTTTCACCCACTTCAAAATAAGAGCATTAACATAAACGACTAACTGCGTGAAGATTTCTTAACAGTCGATAACCAAAACTTCAACACAGAGGTCAAACTTTATTCAACTGAAAGTTTGGAAAACAGCCAAGTAAATTATTACGTTAGAATTTATCTGGTAAATTAATTTAGTGGAAGCTAGATCCGGTCAGCATTTTGAAAAGTTAGCAAAAGCACGAGCAGATGTGTCACCATTTCCTACAGTGCTGAGCCAGGGTTTGCTGGGTGTGTTGTTATCTCTGCCGATGGAGTAACCCATGGTTACACTTGAGGATATGAATGAGGTCTTTTTTTAATTTAAAGAAACTGATAGTGTTCCTGTCTTTCTTGGTAAAAGTTCTAGAATGGGCTTCCTTTTTTTGCTGGGTAGAATATTGTTATTTTGCTTACATTTGAGTTTAAGAGCAAACAGTGAAGCAGAACAATTTCTTACAAAATAAAAACAGAAGAGTAAAAGTCTAAAATAAATGACATTTACTTGACTGGTGCTGTTTCTGCATTCTGCTTACACTTTGGATAAGTCATAGACAACTGGACTCTATGGACTCTTTTATAACTGCTTCAGCCTGCTGCCTAAAATGCTAATGAGTGGAAACTGTGCAGCATGTAGCATAGCTTTAGCATGTGTTGAAAACAGGTGTTTTCCGTAATCCAGTATGGTCAGATTTGCTGCCATAAAGACTCCTACGGCATTTATCGAGGCTTCGTCCTGGTCTTATTTGGTTAGATGTTCCAGAGCTGCAGGTTTAAATTTGGATGATGCCTTTTTAAAAACATCAAACATCACTGTATTCCAGTGAGAAACAGTAATGTTCCCACACTTTAATGATAGCACAGAGTCCTCCTATTCTGATTTATCCGTCCTCGTCATGCGTGTCTTTCTGGTTTTGTTTTATGTGTAACTTTTAAAGGTTGCGAGGCAGAACATAGAGTTCCCCACTTTAGTTCTGCACATAATTGTGGTACATGTGTAAAAGTTTAAAACACTCGTTCTGTACAATTTGCTCAAATGATTGGTCTCCATCATGTTCTTACTGCAGGGATTTTCGTCTTTTGTTCAATTTTCATTTTAACTTTTTATGTGATTATGTCTCCATGTTTGTATTATTTTATTTGGAACTTCAAGGAATCTTGTGTTTTTTATGCATGGCCTTTTGTTTCCCTGCAAAGCACCTTTATTTACCAGTTGACTTGCCTTTAGCCCTTGTCCGTACCACAACAGACCAGTTCTTTGTCCTTCACTTAGCTACTCATCGACGGTATTTTTCTGGCTCATTCCTAGTATGCTCAACATGGACTGTAGACATTTTCTGCTTAAAATCTTTATATGTAGCCACTACAGCTTTGACCTTACTTACAGCAGACTGCATGGTCATTATGAACTCAAATTCTCATGTTTGCTCATTTTCTCTAACTCTAGAAGGTTAGCAAACAAAAATGTATAATTCAAAAGAAGAGATTTTATTTCAAAGTTGTGAAGTTGACATTGTTGTTCTTATGTCACTATAATTAATGTGGCAGAGTTACGAGGGTATTTGTGTATTTGAAAGACCAATTTGTGCCCAAGCTTTTTGCTTGTGGCTAAGGTGTTGAGGTGCATCTTCAATATTTCCATGTTCATTCCTCATTATGCCGACTATTTTCTGAAGTGCACCAGTCCCTCTTGCAGCAGAGTCCCTCCCTCCTGCCCCAAACTTACAAACTTCTCCCCTTTTCCTCCCTGAAAAAACACTAAATATTATCAAGTACTACTACTTACTTTCTACTGCAAATATCTTAGTTCACTTGAAACAAGACAAAACTAACTTCCAAAGACAGAAAGGAAAAGATTTCAAAAAGAGTTGAATCTGATTTAATATCAGACAGTTGGGGGGGGAAAACGTTGTATTTTTATATAACATAAAATAATGTTTTAAAGATATTCACTGAGTGGATAACAAAAGGTTTAACTCAACTGAAGTGGTAAAGAGATGAACTCCTTTCATCAATGAGCTCTTTTAAAGACAGGTACAGTATCATGTGTTTTCCTGACAATAATAGCTGTGGCATATTATTGCAAAATCAAGAAACAATGTTACCTACAGTTGTGATGAAAATGAAGCATATATTAAAAGAAATGTATATTTGCATCATCTGACACCTGGGGTATTACATAAAAAGTCGATTTTATATAATACCCCTCCTTTAAATTAGTTGTAAAAAGAAAAAAGTTACTGATAACTTTGGAAGACAACAACAACAAAAAAACATTTAAATGAAGTGAATGTTCTAGCTGGACTGAATCTTTATATTGTGTTTTGTATTTAAAATGTGTTTCTAGGAAGCAATTTAGCCTTTTTAGACATTCCTGAAAAGATGTGGTGCTGTATCACACAACAGAGCCTCTTTCAGTGACACCAAGGCCGAAACAGTAAATTAGAGCTGCACAAGTGAGCTGCACGATTAAAAAGCCTATTGCTTTTTAATCGTTTTATATTACCCTGAATGGAAAAAGAAAATTGTTTCCAGAAATTTGAAGAACTGCGTTTTTCCACAGAATCGAGGCATCAGACAGGACGTCAGAGGAAACAACACAGTAATTTTAGTATTTTCACTGCAATGTGAAATGTTTGAGTTTTCACCCTTCCTGGTAAAACCTGTCATCTGTATATTGATAACAGTCATATGAGCTATGGTTGTCATAGATTCAAACGATAATTCAAAAACCTTGGATAACTTTAAAAGTCGACACTGTTTATTTACACACTCGTGTTTTGTGACTTTGACCTTTAAAGACTAAACCAATCAATCAATAGAGGAGCGAAGCATCCGTATTGGGATTATTTAAATCCACATATTCTAAAAGTGGGTCACTATGTACAATCAATATTAATAGCTGGTTGGTCAACCCAAATACAATTTCTGCATATTTCCACATAAGTCCCTCTTCGTCCAGAAGTAGACACACACACACGCACACACACCCAGACGAAAGGAGATAATTAATAAACAGCAGCTGTCACATTGTGAAACCAAAGGGGAGACAGCACTATCCCCAAAAAGTCACAGCCAGAATTTTTGACCCATCGTTTAAACAAATGCAACATGGAACATTATTAAAGATTCCTCCAAGATATCCAGGAGGCAACAGCGATTCAGGAGAAAAAAATTATCTGCAACACTTATTTGCGGGGGTAGAAAAACTACAATGTTATCTGTTTAGTCCAAGCTGCATCCAGGGATGATCTCTGTGCCAATCAGATGCTGTGAAACCCAGTCGACAGCTGATGGATGCGCGCTGCCTGCACAGTTCTTCTTCAGCTGAGGGAAATATAGCGCAAAGAAGAAGACAGCCCTCCGATGGCAAAGACGAACCGACAAACACAATAACCGAGCAGTGAGTTTACAAAAACTGGCTTCCTTTACGAGAGAAAGTAAGTACTTAACCGTCTGTCCCAGGACAGAAAATGCTGGTTTAGATAACTTCAGTGTAAGGGAACACTTTTTAAATTTCAACTTGAATATAAATTTAAAATAGCTCCCAAGTTTCAGTTTCTCTACTACAATCAACCACATGACCAGCAACACTCACTGGAACCAGGGTTAGTCTTTTTTAAAGGGTGTTGGTTGGCAGCCCAATTCAAATGTTTGAATTTTGAACAAATTCAATCCAAGACAATATGCAATGTTGTACTCAGTGGCTTGGGTCTTGTTAATTTAAAAAAAAATATATGATTGGAGGCTCAGTTTGAAACCTAAAATTCAGACAACCTGAAGTTATATTTAAGGTGAAAGTAAGGCAAGTTTCTAAAGTTTGAATTGCTAAAAATGTGAAGGTCAGTCTGTTACAAAGCAATCAAACGTTGACGTGACCCCAGTAAAAACAGTCTCGATTGGACGCTCAGATTAAAACCTTGTCAACCCGACGGAAATATTTCCTCTCCCCCTTCTTTCAATATATGCATAAAGGCAAACAGTGTTTTACCGTAAACATACTGAAAAACACCACAGCACTTAATTCATGTTCAGAGAAATTCACATACGTGAATTTTTGTTTCAGACAAACATGAAAATCCACTGTTATCGGCCCCTCTGCAGCTGGCCTTCATCTGGTTTGTGAGTTTTCTTTTGAAAATGTTACCTGCTGCAGTCGATCTAAAATCTCAAATATGTCTGAAAGTCAGATGGCATTTTACGCTGGATCCAGTAAATGAAACTAGAGGGTTTTAGAGAAGCCAAGGACTTAATTTTAAGACAATTTCATATCAGTTTCAAGGCATCACATGTGGATGTTCTGCAAAGTCAAATTTCTTTTAAGTTGCTTTTTATATATATGCAGCATTTTCATAACGACTGAAGGTAACAGTTACTTGATTGTGGTATAAAATGACTGTGTCTGGAAAATACATAATTTCCCCCCCCCCCAAACCTCCTTCCACCTCTTTAAATGCTCTTTCTTGGAATACCATACAATTATTTGTGCTTTACGACTTTTTAAAACCTTTTAGGCATTTAATGTTTATAGTAATGCTGCACACACTGATGGTGATGGTAATGAGTTGGGGTTACAGTTTATGCATTTATTTACAGGAATAAGTTACCCTGCTCATAATTTTAGTTGGGCTTTTATAAGAGTGGTAGTTCTATAAAAGATCGACCAATCAAAGCAACATAATGTCACATAAAGTTTGAATTGTAGTCATATCATTGGTTACTTGACTTTTTGCTGTAGGTCTAGTAAGAAGATTTTCCGTTTAGTTCTCTAATTCCCCTCATGCCAACCCAAAGAACAAGGAAGTGGCTCGCAGTGGGAGTGTTACTGGTTTAGCAATATAAATGGATGATCACAGGCTATAATGAATGAGTTTTTGTCACCTAGTAAATAATTTTTTTCCCCCCAGTTAGCCCTGGTGGGCTGTACGGCGCAGCGCTATGACAGCAATGAGACGGCGAGCAGCGCTGCGCCCCCTGCTGACTGACTATCTGTAACACCTGAAATAAAATCATTCTTTACGTCGGGCTTAAAGAAAAGTGTTAGATTCCATTCTTTCAGTAGACTTGTTCACGATTTACAAAACAGCACCACCCTTCTCATTAACAATAAGTTCATGAAGAGACTAAAATTTTAATTTCAGGTTGCATATTAGGCTAAGATGTTGTGTTGTGGCGACGGCGGTTTCAAGTGAGGTGGTCCGTGAGTGTTGGGTCAAGTGGTCGTCTCTTGAAAAAGTTGGAGAAACACTGATATACAAGGACGACGCCTTTTCTAACAACCTGCACACAATGCCTTTGTTTATCAGTCTGCATGTCCTCCAAACGCAAGCAAGAAACTTCAAAAAAATGAAAAACTACAATCCCCTAATTTAGTCAGAGTGACTAAAATACAAGGAGGCGAAAAGTTCAGGATCCGTGTGCGATGAAATGTTTGAGTTCTTCAGAGCCCACTGACACAGAGCACTGCTGGAGGAGCAAGCCCAGACACAGCGGCCTGAGTAATGAAGATGGATGCATTCTGTTATCAGCCAGCCACTTAGTGGGGCCTGATGTAACCTTAAACATTGAGGATAGCTCAGTTGCACAAAGAATCTAATTAATGAATAGCCGCCATGAAAGAGGTTGAGGCGAGTGTGCATTTGCAGATGAATTCCAGACGCTAATCAAACATTGTTTAAGTGGTTTGGTTTGTCTCCAGAGCAAAGCCATATTTGCCCAGGACTTAAGGCGGTGTTTGCAGGCGGCCTTAATGACTGCATGCATCTTTTAGTGTTTTTTATGCATGAGTATGTGTTTTTATTCTTGGGTTTTTTGCTTTGTGTTATATATAGCAGTTCTAAACCTAAAGTGAAAGCTGTGTTAGTTTAAATTTATTCCAACGGGGGTTTATTACCGTGGGGTCATGCTACATTGAACAGGCGGTCGTCTTATAGGAACTTTATATTCCGCTTTAGCTCTGTAACTCACAGCATGTTTACTGCTTGAAGCTGCAGAGCACCGGATGTTTGAAGTTTTTTTAAAAATATAGACGGCCAATGGTCTGGAGCTATTTGTGTAAAGCGCTCTATAAGTAGGCAGGCGATACGTTTAGTAGTTTAATAAAAATCTCTGCCTGTAGTTTCTCAGTTTTGTAACTGTATGCTAAATGAGACAGTTAAAAAAAAGATAAATAAATCACTATTTCTAATGTGTTTCCAGATTTATCAATAGCTGTTTACATCATAATAGAGTTGACTTGAAGCGACAGTAGATTTATGGACATAAACGGCAAATAGTTCAATGTAAATAGCTTCTGCTAACAGCTAACTGCCAAAAGATGTTAGCATGTTTATTGGCTGCGATCCAGCAGCTTGCCATCATCATTGTGTGAATGTGGCCTTTAAGATCTCAGTTTGAAATATAAAGAGCATTATAAATGAAACTGATTATTATTATAATCTTACATCTGTTAGCTGCAGAAGGCTAATGGGAACTAATGTTGCTAACGTATGCACATCCCTGTAGCTTTTATAGTTTTTTCACATTCCAAACACAAATCTTGAGTTGATATTTTTGTGACAGACCAATGAAGTGAAGAACATAATTGCAAATTAGAATGAAAATAACACATGGTTTTCAATATTTAAAAAAATAAAAATAAAAAGCTGAAAAGTGTGGCATACTTTGACCCTCAGCTAAATACATTTTGCTTGCTCTGCTAGGCACTGAAGTCATTGCTCTGTGTTCTCTACAAAATAACCCAGGCTTTGTCAGACTGGACAGAGTCCTGATTAAACCTCTCAGTTAGATTCTAACACATGAATATATTTAGTTATTTATTACAGAATCTACACCATTCTGTTGTGGTTCTGGTTGTATATTAAGATTATTTCTCCTGCTGGAAGATGAACTTCTGCATACGGTTGGAAACATATACACCACACTTTTCAGATTTTTGTTTGCAGTAACTTTTGAAAGTCACTTCTATTTCACAATCAGTCCCCACTTTACTCTGGTCTATCTATGATGGTGGGGTCGATCCATTCTAGATATTAAAAAAGGAATACATTTCCACCAAGAAATCGAGACATTTTCTAAAGAAAAAAAACAAGACAATTTTTGAGCTCCAAAAGTCAATTATTTACTTAAAAAAACACACAGAACATTTTAGATTATTCTCAAATTTCCTAGAAAAAAACCTTTCTGAAAATATTTTTTTGAGTTTGAAAAAACAAACATTTTTGACTTTTCAAACTCAAAAATGTCCATGTTTTTTTTTTCTAGAGAATTTCTGGAATTTTTTTTCTCTTCCTAATATGATAAGATGCATCTATCAGATAAAATCCAGATAATCTAATGGAAATTTATTTAATTGTGATAAAATGTGACAAAGGCTAAAAGCGGGAAAGGACTGTATGTTGGAGCTGATAAAGCAACTGGAAAATATTTTGTTAATGATAACAAAGTTTACAAAAAAACCATTTGAAGCTACATTTTTGAGCCCAACTAAATTGGCTCCCTAACTTAACTAAATATTTTTTTAAAAACCCTCTTCCTTTAGTTCACAAAGTTTCTGGTGATTAGTGAAACCAGACGTGTGAGATGATGTGATGATCCCTCTCTCGCTCTCTTCTCCAGTACCAGCTGCAGAGGACGTCTCCATGGCGATCGTTCAGCTCCCAGTGGAAGACGTGGCTCGTCCTGATCACCGTCCTGCTTCTGATGGGACTGGCGCCTTTCGTGGTCCACTGTCTGATGACGGCCTTCCGTGACCCTTCACCTCCCATCACCTTTAAAGTGGCAGCGGCCCTTTTTGGCTTCCTGACGGAGCTGCTGCTCATCATGTGAGTATTTCATCATGCAGTAGCCAAGGCTATTACAGCTAACCAAAGCTAACCAAATAACCAAGACTGAAACTGAGAAAACCTTTTCACTACCTGAAATAAATAGAAACGGTAATTAATGGGGGAAAAGCAGCAGCTAACTGGAACTGTATCATGTGTTTATACAGCCAACTAAAACATAATGAAGTTATTGATATGATGCCCTTTGTTTTCATGTTTATGAATTTATTTATTAGCTTTTTGTTCTGATTATGGCTGTAATTTGCAAACTAAACAATTTCCGTCAATCCAATACTTTGACCTTTTTGAATTCTGCACCTAAATATGAACCAAAGTATGGAAAAACTAAGCAATATTTAACTAATAAAAACCAAGAAGCCCACTCTAAAACCTAATTAAAACTAAATGAAACAGGCAATAAAAAGTCACAACAAATTAAAATAAATTATAATGAAAACCGCAAAACTATTATATTTCTAATTGTACGTATACCGTATACGTAATTACACATTCAACATGCGAGATGAGCAATCGCTTTGAGAAAATGAAGAATGGCATCTTTTTGTTGCTTTGTTTTCTAAATCTTAAGCTCTGATTTAAAACTTGTCTGTTTAGTCCAGAATGATCTTTTTCGGGTTTGAAGTACTTTAGATTTTGATCAGTACAGACTCAGGCTTAACACTTACCAACTTTAACTTTATTAGCAGCTGAAGTTGCTAATAAAGTTAAGTCAAGTGTTTACTATGAGCTGCTTCAAATGATTTTGGAAGCTGAAATGAAGGGATGAGGTATCTGGTAGCAACAAGGTCCAGAGTTTGAATCTTGGTGTTCAGTCCCGTGTTGCTTCTTGGTGTTTCTCACTTTTCTCACTGCGTCACCCAACAGGTGTCGATGTAACTCAAATCAGAGTCAGACGCTTTTCTTCATGTCTGCCGACATAAATGTCTTCCAGACTTCACAAACACTTTTTTATCTTATCTATAACATTGTATTTCACTGATTACCCAAAGTATTTGAATAAAGTTGGTGTAAGATGTTGGAGGAGCCCTTGAATGGGTTTGCAGCTTCCGTGCAACCGAAAAGCTGCTTCCTTTCTTACTTCAAAATAAAAGTCTTAAAACAATGTCTTCAAACTAATGCAAGCTCACAATTACTTTAATAGGCAAAAGTCACACAAATAAAGAAAGACTTCTCTTTGGCAAGAAATACAAAGTTTTAATGCAGAGCGATCTCATCCTGTTACACTTCTAATTGATTATTAGGAATTCATTTTCCTTAGTTACACTTTATGTAAAGAACACTTATTAATAACACGTGTGTTTATGTTTACAGGATGTCGTCCTCATCCAAAGAACTGTAAAAACATGTTAGTTCTGACCCCCAGCCACAACAACGCCTCTCCGCTTTATTTTTAGCGTTTCCCTTATTATGATATTGCTAATTGGATTGATGCCTGCTGTACTGTACACCATTAGTAAATGAACAGTCTGTTTTTATTAACATCCGCCTCGTAAATATTACATTAGATATCTACTCTCTGATTAGAAAAGCAACATATGGTGGACGCCGTAATCAGATTAAAAGAGAGAGAGAGGAAAAAGAAAACAGTTTTATGTAATCAGTAATTGCCGTGCTCTCCGTTACTCAGTCGGGATACTCAGAACTTCAATTCATTATACTTGTTTTTGAAAATCAATCTATGTTTTCGTTGTGACCTCTCCACCTTTCCCCGCTACAAGCAAATAGCTGAGATTTAGATAAGCGGTGCTCTTCGTGAAAAAAAATCCCCAGTTGATGGTTTTGTTTTTTTTTTGTTTTTTGTTTTGCAACAGCAGAGAGGACCTTCAGATAAACTGCAACCGCTTCTTGTGCCGGCAGTGAAACTAAAAGTTGTCTTCTGCGTGCGTGCGTCCCTCCTTCGGTGTTTTGTCTCAAATTGGAGGAAGAGAGGCTGTTTGTAATTAACTCAACAAGGCCCATAACTTCTCCTTCTGCGCCTATTAACTGCCTTTGCGAGGAATGCGGCAAGTCAGCTGGTAATTAATAAATGCGGTGGCAGCGGTGGAGAGCTTCTGCATCATTATGTTGTCGAAGGCCTTGTCCACGCTACTAATGAGCTGTAATTTTATGACAGGAAACGGGTTTGTTTACAGCGTGTTCAGCCGCCTCCAACAGGCCACATTCTTGGCACTTCTCCTCCGCAGGTATTTTACCCGCTCCCGGAGCGCGGCGAGGATGTGCCGCAGTTGAAAAGCAAACACCTTTTTTTGTAAGAATCTGTGACAAAACCCCCCCGAAACAAAACAAAACACAAAAAAAAACCGTTGAGTTTCTTGTGAGGAAAAGAACAGAGCCTCAGGGTTGTTAGGATGCTCCACGCAGGTTTCTCCACTGACTGATGCTTTGTTGTGTTATTACCAGAATAATAGGGCGGGTTGGTGGGCCCTCATTAGGATTGGTGGTCTTTAAAGACCCCGTGGCCCCCGCGTGGAGCTCGTACTGGCTGGGATGTGCCAGCCTCCTGCTGCCCCCTGTCAGTGTGTATCTCAATCACACGTCAGCCCCGGGGTTGGGAGGCCTTGTAAGGAGCGGCCCCTCCTTCCACGACCCCTTCACCCCCACCCGTCACTCCGCCTTCTGATCTCCTAAAGGAGGACGAGAGCGGGATCAACAAGCAAACCCTCCACGATGCCTCGCTGTTGCTCATGTCCTCCACTCGTTCATACGGTGGCCCTTGAGTTCAAACCGCATCTACAAATCAATAAACTCAACGACAAAGTGAAGAAGAACAACAATAGGCCTGTCACCATAGCAATTCTTGCTGGACAATAAATTGTCCCAGAAGTTATTGTGAGAAGATTTTCAAGTCTCAGTGGCATAACGATGCAAGAACAAATTCCCAAAGATCAATAAACTTTAAATCCTAATGAACAATTGGAACTAGAAGACATTTTAAGTATCCAAAATACATAAACAAAACAACAGAAACAATAATAAACTGAATTGTGAAGTCTCTAAGTAAAATTGGCCTTCATAGACAAGAGCTGGTGGAGACCAGAACACCAGACTGAGAACTTTAATCATCCACTTTTTGAATGATAAAAAAACTGGATTTTTTTATCAGAAAGAGAAAAGAGAGAAAAATGATAAGTCATGCAAATGAAATTATTGAGCTCATTTTAATTTATTGTGCAATTAATTGGTTTGTTGCTTATTGTGAATAAACAATAAACAACATATTCAAAAAACACAACATTAACTAAGCACAACCACAAATTAAGAAAGCTCAGCATTAGATGTCAGAGGGAAACCTGATTGGACGACGCCGCCATTAAAACCGGAAGTTGTTCTGGTTTTAATCTTTTGAGTTTTCAATCCCTGAGTTTCATGGAACATGAGATTTGGAAATGTTGGCAGGGTTTTGGAAATGTCAAAGAAAACGTACAGGTCTACACATGGAGACTGCGATGCTAGTAGTGCTAACTATGGAACGCTACAGTTGATTTAAGACGCTAATAGCTTGGTAGTTTAAAACTTCAGCTCCACAGATACAGTCTTTGAAAATAAAATTAGAGTCCTGCTTTACAGCGACTGACGTAAAGCAGGATAGATGTAAATAAATTATGACTGAAACAGAACATTTTTAAATTCTTGGTTTATAGCTCTTAAAGAGCTAAAGTTGCTTCTGTTAACAGGTTTATTCTCGACCAAAACTGTGCTTAAAAACAAGTGCTTAATGTATTTTCTCAATTTATTCATATAAATGAGTAAATGGGAACTATTTCCTTTAATAACACAACTGTGTAGACTGTAGTTAGTGAACTTTTGTTTTATATTTTAAGTTTTATGCAATGTTTAACTAACTTCTGGTATATTGTATAATGGCATGTTTTGACCTTATGGTAAAAATTTTTATTAAATGTAAAAAATAAAAAAAAATCATATCATATATCATACATATAGCGTTGTGTCTCTTACAGATTTCCACAAAACATAGGAAACTTTATAAAACCACATTTAAAGGGAGGTTTTATTCTAAAAATCCTCTTTAACATGATTAATGCTCAAGTACATTTGTTGTGATTTCATTGAAGTGGAGAAATTAATTTGTACAGATCTGCATTATCCGTTTCTGTCCAGTTTGCGGTGGCGTTTAAGGATCAACCCATTAAATTTGAAGAACAATAAACACAGAATTAAAGTGCCTAAAAAAGAAAATATCTTCATTAATTTTACAGCACTTTTTGGAGGAACGCTGCAGATATCCCAGAATCCCACAGGAAGCTCTGACCTACTGTAGTTACACATCACATTCTATCACTATTTAACTTGTTTTTAAAGCTTCTGTATGTAACTTTTATTTACACATTCCTAAAACTATCACCATGGTGATGATTTGTAATGATACAGATAATCTGTGCTCCCAAACAGGAGGAGGGGCTTAGCGCTGTCAATCAACCCTGTGTATTCGCTGAACAGGAGAACAGTTTATCTGCTGTCATTGGTTGCCATGCTAATTAACATAGCTTCTTCCTGAAGCTATGCCAGCAGGAAGATTCAGATCAGAACCGGAATGATCAGGCCAATGCGTGGGTGATTAACAGCACTAAGCCCTGCCTCCTGGTTCTGATTGGTTGTTTCTAGTTAGCTCTGCGAGGAACCTGGATCTATTTTTCACAGATTTTCTGTCTGATATTATACAGCCACAACATAGTGACAGTTTGAACAAATATTTTAAATATTTTTTTTTTATTAAAGTTACATAACTTTTTATGATTTTAGTTTTTTGTTTTTTTTTAGTTAAAAAGTAAACATGCTATGCTAACGTTACATTTGATTTCTGTATGTGGATAAGTTCTCTTCATTTCACCTTAAAACGTCATAGACTCCTGTGACCACTTTACATTAAACTCTCCTGTTTACTGTTTCCCTACATTAAAAAAAAAAAAAAAAAAAAAAAAAAAAAAATCTTTGTTTTCTGTGTAAAACGTAACATTACAAAAGTTACTTTCGGGGGCCTCCAAAACC
>CAEFZX010010616.1:0-58017 GCA_903066825.1 Alfaro cultratus
TCTTGAGAAGAGATGATGCACAATGTTGGATTCTTAACATCAGCAATATTTTTAGGAAACCTACTAATGCATTTTTTAAAATAAAATAACAGATTAATGGCTTTGTGGTGACAACTACAAGCAGAAACTCACAGCAAACTTCGAAACGCGCTGCAAACACGTGAATGACACAAAGTTCAAAACACAAACACAAAAACTAACAGAAAAAAGCTGCAAAAAAAAAAATGAAATACTGTCCCGAATGGAAATATAGCACTTTGATATTGGTACTAAAGTTGGTATTTAAAGTATTTAACATTTCTTATCGCAATGATGATATTTTCCCAGTCCTTATGAAAATGGTGCTTTGTTTAATGCTGAAACAGCCAAGACCTAAGAGGTAGACAGCGATAAAAACATAATTCCAAATCATTTTAAATATAGGTGAAAAAAATATATTTAAAAAATCCAGCACTGAAGACCTCTGAAGGTTCTGTTTCTTTTATTTATTCTAAAATAAACAACATTGGAGTTTTGTTGTTTTTAGAAACGCTACCTTTTCATCACTTCTTTAACAAGGACGTCTATAAATGTGCAGCTGTTTCGCTTCCTGATTTTAAATGTTTTCCTCCTGTCTCTCCACATCCTGTGGCTCTACGTGATCGTGTGTCGAAGCCGTGAACAAACCCTCCTGTGTGGCAGAGACTAGAAACAAAAAGACAGGATTTCAAAGGGGAACACACACAGAGACCCCCCCTTATGAGTGGTGATGGAGCCCCTTCCTCCCAGAGTGGGTCAGCAGCCAGAGAAGCCCCTCATCCCACTGCCCCACTGGCCCGAACATCAAAACGCTGCACACAGATGCTCACTCAGCATGCCCACACACAGCCAGCGCTTCACACTGAGGCTGGATGTGAAGTAGGTCACATGACGTTCTCACAATCAAGCAAATTGCAGCACATCTGAATAGATGACGCTGTTCATGTTTAGCTGTTCGGAGTCCAAGAGATGCCAAAATAAGTATGAACAAATAAATACATTGAAAGATTAGAAAACAAATATATACCCTCAAAATATAAAAGAAAATATAAAGTATCAGAACAAAACTTTTTCATGCATTTGTGTTTGCTTCATTTTTCTGTATACATTTTTTTTTTAAAGTTTCTGCTACAGAATATTTAATGGGAAATTATTTCATGGTATGTTTGTTTATTTGGTCAAGTTTACATTTCTTTAAATTTGCCCAGGTTTTTAAGGCTATTAGAATTAGTTCATTATTTTATTTCTCATTTTTAATCATTTTACTTATTTTTACTTTTCACCACTCCACTCTGGTCTCTCTCTGAGGGCTTATTTACACATTTTATTATATTACTTTTTAATGTAATTGTTTTTAAAGCCAACCTTTTCACTAACAGGAAAGATCATCAAAAAGCTTCCCTTTTTACAAAAGACATTTTTTTTGCATCTGTTGGATCAAACAAATCTTTAGAATATCTTCATAGAACTCCAGTGCAGTTTAAATTCCACTGTGCAAATATTAAATATTAATAACAGTTCTTCCTTGTGTGGAGACTTCAGATACACACATAAGTTTCTTCAGAGATGTGAACTTCTACCCAACTTTCACCACAGTAATGACACTTGCTGTGCTTTCCCCCCCTCCTGTGAAATGATGTCATGCTCCAGTCAGCCATCACGATCCACAAACACACACTGGTAGGGGGAGTTTTCAAAGACCACACAGTCATCAGAAGAATGACCTCATCCCTAAACACAAAGAATGAACAAAAATGTACTTTCTGAGAATTATTGGCTTAAGCTGAATTGGTGATGAACTTCAAACTGTAAAATCAGATCAACTTGGCCAGAGAAACAAAAGGATAGCCTTATAAAGTGTGTGTTTGTGTGCATTCCAGCTTGATGGTTTGATTGGCGTGATTTGTCCTATTTGCCAGAACGAAATGTCTGGCATTCTGTGGGAGTGACTAATGGGAATTTAAGAGCTGGATGTCTACCCCTGTATGGACTGACAGCCCTGTTTGTTCAAAGACGACTTTATTGTGGATGAAAAAAGGGATCATTGGACTGAAAAGTTTGTTTTCCAACAGTTAAAGCTGGTTAAAAAAAAGCCCAATAACTTTAGAATGAACTGACTGATGCAATAGAACTGAAGTTGAGCTCATATCGCTGTAAGTATGTTTTGCACAGATTTTATGGAGTTTTGTTGTAACTAAACAAATTAAACCTTCTATCAAAACAGACCAAGTCAAGATTTAGTCAAGTGTAGAATTAACCTGATTAAAGTGAAGAAAGCAGTTCATTTAAAATGTACCAAAACTGTAACAAAACGCCTGCAGCTCAATTCACCAATTTGCCAAGTCATTTCCTCATTTTGTAGCCCAGCTATCATGTTGCTAAAATCAGATTTACATCATTTATCTGTAAGCAAATCCTTTTATATATAACCAACCTTTGCAAAATGGCTGAACGATTACTCAAATTCATCGTGATGAACTGAATATTGAACTAATCGTCAACTAATTGAGTAATCAATTAATAGTTAACTTGAATCAAAAAAGGCCACTTGCTGAAAGAAGAACTTCACTGCAGTAATTAGGTCAAAATTGCAAAAGCAATTTATATATTTTGCATTTGAAATAAAAAAAATAAACCTTTGTCTGTAAATCAGTTCTACCCATACAACTCCCTGAAACTTATGAATCGAACAAGTTGCATATTGTTAGATTCACCTGGTTCAAATTTTGTAAACAAAATCTGTTAAGCACCTGTTACTATCCAATTATTAATCGATTAATCCAAAAAATAAAACACATCAGGCCTACATTGTGTTGATTTTAAGTCAAGCAGAAAGAATGTAGCTTTTCTCTTGTTGATGTTAGAAATATTTTCAAGCTGCAGATTCATCCTTACTAGAAATGATCAGGCGTACTCTAAAAGAATGTCACGTTATTGCATTTTAGGGAATGCAATGTTTGTTTTCTTTAAGAAGGAAATTAATTACTTGTTCATTTGCATCTTTAATGTATTACTATTATTTTATAAAATACATTTAAGTGGTTAAATGACAAATCTGCAGCATGCACCATTTTTTATCCGATTAATAGATTAATCAAATAATTGTCAGAGTAATTGAAAGAATCAATGACTACTTTGCAAATCACTTTATTGGTAGTTATGTTCTTGTGCTTTCTTTGAATAAGACGAGTCACCACTTTTTCCACAATAATAACTGCATTGTGATGTGGAGCGATGACCACCATGAGCTCATCAGGCTGCAGGTAAATGAATGCTTTGGTCAATATGAGCCACTCTCAGTTATTTATGTCTAAAGTGGCTCAGACACCAACCCACAAGGAGCCTGTGTGGGAGGAAGGTGTATAATGAAACAGAAGAGTCCAAATACATAGGAAGGTCATTTTTAATGGATGACCGGTGCTCCGCATTCACCCTCCTACTGCTTTGTAGAGATCTTCTTCAGCTTATTAATGGAGAATCATGGATTTGATCTGTCACAGTTTCTCTAAAAGGATGAAGGATTTTGTCATGAATTCTGATGAAACAAAGTGTCCCCAGAATTTACCCCCCCTCCCCCCACAGGCAGCAGTTCACTTCTAAACCAGGAAGGAATATTTGTTCTGTGTGTAGATTTAATAAACTGGGGAATGTGTCTTTGGCTTCTTATGCTACTCTCCGCTTACTGCTACCTCGTTAAGCCCCTCCACCTCGGTACCGGGGAAGGAATTCACTATTTTCCCTACACATATTTCTGCGCCTCGTCTCAGTTAAACATAAATTACAAATGTACGCAAAACTTTGTCAGCATCAATGTGTTGAAAACACACAATTTCGGAATCGTGGTGTTTCCATTAAGTAAGAAAAGAAATAAAAATCACATGGGAATAAGTTCTTTGACGCGACAAAAAACATGGCACCATCCTCCTCCTACCACTTCCTGTCAACTTCTTCGTCTTTTCCTCCAGTAGTAACATCATGTGACAATCCAGTTGACTGTCACATGACTTGTGTGATGGAAAAAGTGTTTCCATTGCTGGTTTGTGAAATAAACAAATTTTGATACAGCCAAATAAAACCATATCATTCTAGGAGCTGATGCACAAAAAATGTATATCAAAAATTTTGCTTTTTCATAATTGCCATGTTTCCGTTAAGCAAATGTGTTTTTGTAATTCCAATTTGCCCAATTTTATGATCAATGAACAAAGAGCTATAGGCATATTTGGTATCCACAGAAATGTTGGACTCATAGATCTATGGTTCCCAAAAGTGTGTAGTCTTACTAATGATATTTCTAAAAGGTTTATATACCGCAAAGCAAAAATAATTCTAGCATGGGATGGGAAAAAAAATCCAAATTATTTTATGTTTCATTCTCATTTTCTCTGAAACTAGAGCAGCTGCTGTGATATTTACATTTTGATGGAGTCTCCAAAGTGTTGGCTTTATTTTGGTACCAAGATTATTGAAATAGAGTTTGCAATTGTTGAAGAAAAAACAAACAAATTAGATTTGGGTGTGTTATTTCAAACACATACTTCAGAAAACTCTGCAGACAACATCCAAAGTAATACTGACAACGGAAAGAGGTACAAGAAGTTTCTCCATCCTTAACTGCTGCAATGCCAGAGCATTTCTTCTAGCTGTTGAGTCCTTGGACATCAATATTTCTATGTATAACTGAAAGTGATAAGAGGGTGCCCTGAACTGATCAGACCTGACATGAAGGCAGAGCTACACACAGGTTTGAATGCAGGACAACAAGACGGAGACATCCGTCAGGAGGGACATTATCTTTCCTCCTCCGTCTCCTGCTAGCTGTTATCTCCTTGAGTAGTTTTTCTCGAGGTGACGTAAACGGTGAAGAGCTGTAATTAACTGCCGAACTGAGGCTCTGTGGCACTCGGCCCACCGTGGAGCCTGTCACACTTCACAACATCCACTCTCCAATTAGCTGTGACACTCCGCCTTGAGGCGGCAGTGTGTGTCACCTACCATGTGTGTGGATGTAAGGTTGTCACTGATGTGCAGAGCACCTTTTGGTGGTCGACACACCTGAGGAGAACAACGAGGTCCAGGTCTGAATTACAGCCTGTTGCTCTTCTGTTTCTTTAAAGGTGACCTGTTATGTTTCCTTAAACAGGTTAGGATAGGTCAATGGGAGTTGAAAAACATTGTTCATTACATGTTTTTTCTTTGCACAAAATCATTGTCAGATTAGGATTTTAGTCTTCCCAGAATAAAATGGTTTAGGACCTATTTGAATCCAGATAAGCTGCAGTTGGTCATGACCCAACTCAATGTTTAAAACTGGCTGCTGAAATTGGAGTTTTTTGGTCATTCGTACAAAATCCGACCACAATCAGGCATCTGTGTGAACGGTTTGCGACCCCAAATCAACCTGCATGCGCACAAGAAGAACACCAATGTCACACAGCAGTGCATTGTTTATGGAAGTAATAATAAATGCCGCTGTCTATAGTTTGATTTTAAAGTTGTTGAGCAATGAGAGCAGATAGTATCGCCATATCATAACAAGATGAAGAAAATTAATCAAAAAAAGAATAACTAATAGCAACAACATTTTGTGGAGCATTAATTGCAATTTCTGTAGAGAAGTCTGTTTGGATGTGTAGTCAGAGCCAAGAGTGGTGGATTGTGATGCGACGTGCTTCGGTGACAGACTTCTTTCATAAGTTAATAGTTATAATTTATTTTCAGGCATTGTTTATGTCCAGACTAAATGTGCCTGCCTTCTGCTGGTGCAGAATTATGACCCATAACTTGCACCAATTAGTTAAAAGTCAGACAAAATGCAACGTAACTGTTCTGTCTGCAGACGCTTTGAAAACAATCAGATACATATCTCTACCGGTTCCACATGTGGAAGTGGCACAGATCATATTTTTGAGGGATGAACAGATCAGAACTGGGCCGTTCAGACTGGCTTTAGAAAGTCAGGTATGGATCTCATGTGAACACAGCTGACATCGTTTCCCTCGTCTTTCCTCTCTGGCATTGTGTAACTAAGAACTCCAGATCATAGATCAGCAAAACACCAAAAAACAAAACAACCCTCATCCACCGCTTTAATAGAAGTGGTCACACTGATGTTGATCAGTTAATCAATGCTTTTGACCAGCAGCTCCTGATTGCTTCCTACTTCCTAATTGACTTGTTTACTCCTTTTGCACTGCTGTAGCTTCATTGGTTGTTAATTTCATGGTGTTCTTTCATAAAGCCTTTAAAATCTGCACCCTATAAAGAATAAGTTGTTGCTGCTTTGATTTTATTTTTATTTAAACGTGTGTCTTTCTGTATTCCAGCCTCGGCTGCAGTTCAGTTCGAATGAAACAAGCTGGATAAAAAGAGTTTTTATAAAACGATGTTGGTGTCTATTCATTCACAGACAGACATGGACAGACATTTTAACCAACAGTTGAAAGCTTTTGTAAAGATGGAGGGCTTTATGTCCATGTTTTGTCCTCTTTTTTTTCTTTCAGTTCTTATCCATTGCATTTATTTATTTATCTATTTATTAAGTTTATATTCTTAAAAAAAAAAAAAAAAAAAACTTTTCACAGTCCCATCAGCATCACAATCTGGTGGAGAAAATAGTGTGTAAATGTTAATTTTCAAAAGTTTTTGTAATAAAGAATAGTTTTGGATTTAAAATAAGTCTTGATTTTAAAAGAAATCTGACATTTTAGATAATTCAATAGAATAATTGCACAGATTTCTTTGTGCCACATTGAAAATATAATGGAAAAGACAAAGATGGAAAGAACCAAACAATCACCAGCAGAAAAAGATTAAAAAAAAATATATATATATAAGCTTAATTTAGAAAACCCATGACCATCTATAACACAATTCATCACAAACACAAACCAAAATCATTTAAACTTAATTTTACAAACAACTATTTGATAAAACAAAATAATATTAGCATGTTTTGGTCTGATTTTAATGTGTAGATCCAAGAGATGGAACAAATGGCTCCAAAATAGTTTTAAATACAAAGAGCCAGAAGGACCTTCCAGTCCTTCTGGCTCTTAATAACTTTTGACAAAAATGATACAAAATTTAACAATGCTTGAAAATGTAAAGATAATAAGGTTTTAGCAGGATTATTTTTCATAAAGTATTTGCAAACTATATGCTTTTTTAAATGTCAAGCAAACATTTAACTGAAAACATTTTTTTCATTTCTTTTAATGTAAAGATTTATTTATTTATTTAAAAATAATCCTAAAAAGCAAACATATTTTTTTTCTCTCGTTAAAAATCTAACCAAGTTTTCTATAGTAGATATTGTAAAAACTGATAATGTTTTGAAGGGCAACTCAGGCTTGATAATCAAGGACATTATTGATTAAACTAATGAAAAAATAAACCAGTTATGGAGCACTGTTTCATTCAAAAGTAAATAACACTAATTATTTGTCAGATATTTTTTAAATCTCAACTGTTAATAAAAAAATGACTAACTTTTTGTGGAAATGAACAGCCATCTCGCAACATAAATTTAAAAAATATCCCAAATTTATGCAATATCTACATATATTGATCAATGTTCATATTAACATTGTGCAACGTGCTATTGCTAATGTCAAAACTAGAGTATTTGAATTCTTCAACACTTTCTTTGTAATTTACTCCTTAAGAATAAAATATTTATCTATTTTACTTTAGTTTTTAAAAGATATCTTACAAGGTTATTAAGTTAGCCATGCGGGAGTTTAGTGTGACACATAACTGATGGTCTGCTGTGGTGAGAAAATGAACTTTTCTGTAAATCATTTAGTGTGATGTTTGCTTCCCTGTAAACTGTGTCCAGGTGTTATTTCTCAGCCCTCTGTCTGCCCTGGATGTCATCTCTCACCTCATCACCCCCGTTGGTCGGCCCTGAACGTTATTGATTGGCTCCGTCGATGCCGGCCTTCCCTTTTAACCCGGTTAGCTTTGTTTACGATAAGACCTGAACGCTCCTTCTGCTGACCGTAGGAGACAAACAGCCGAAGACATGGATGTTCTCGGCTTTCTAGGAAATAGAAGTGATGATACAATAAAGAAGCTCCTTGATTGTCAAATGCTGAACTGAGGCCTTGGACATTTATCAAAACAAGGAAAAGGTGAAGAAAAGATCTTATTTTATGTACTTATTCGTTAAAGTGGGGTATATCTGTATTTTTCTTATCACTTTGCATAGATAGCCTGGTATCATGAAGGCGCTCACAGTTCAGGTGTAAATATTTTTGCGTCCTAAAGAGATAGCTCGGGAATTTTGAAGGAACGATCTTGAAACATCGATTCCAGTTGCACCTTGAATGGGGTTTGATTCAACATCCCTTCACTGCAGAAACACAAAATCTTACCAAGTATTTTTTATTTAGTTTTTTGCACAAATAGCTCAGTACACTTGAAGAAGAGATAAAACCAACTTAGCAAGATCTAGGAGTTTGCTTTAAAATAATTCCTTAATATTAATTAAAAAAAATTTTTTTAAAAACTAGTTGGTAAGGTTTTGTATTTTTGCAGCACTTATGGAGGCAGTTATCACTATTTGTGCAACTTTTTTGTTCCATTTAACTTTCCATTAATCTGGTGGGTACAGCTCTCTGTACAGGTGTCTTCTCAAACAATGGAGGATTTACTGATGGCCTGCTGGACAGCTGTCGAGTTGTCTTCTTGATGGTCAGAAAATAACATAAAACAATCCATAACAAAAAAAAAATCAAATTTTAGTGTATGGAAAAAACTGAATTTCATCATGTCATTGCATATACGACATAAATAACAAACACTTGTCTGTCAGTTAGTGAGTAAATTATCAATATAACATCCATCCATCCATCCATCCATCCATCCATCCATCCATCCATCCATCCATCCATCCATCCATTCATTTTCTTTACACCCTTGTCCCTAGTGGGATCTAGAGTGGTGCTGGTGCCTCTCCAGCTACAGGTCGCCAGTCTGTCGCAGGGCAACACAGAGACAGACAAGACAAACAACCACACACACACACACACACACACACACACACACACACACCTAGAGAGAATTTAGAGAGACCAATTAACCTGACAGTCATGTTTTTGGACTGTGGGAGGAAGCCGGAGTACCCGGAGAGAACCCACNGAGAGAACCCACACATGCACAGGGAGAACATGCAAACTCCATGCAGAAAGACCCCGGGCCGGGAATCGAACCCAGGACCTTCTTGCTGCAAGGCAACAGTGCTACCAACTGCACCACTGTGCAGCCCATATAATATACAAGGTTCGCCTAAATAAGTTAACTCAATTAACTTTTTAATAAAAGTATGCAGTCCTATCAATATATTATCCAGAAAATGTTGCTTTAGTTATACCCAACTGCTTGTGAACAGCTCAAATTGTACTGCAATACTTTTGTAGCTCTTATCTGATTATTTTTAATGCTAATCATAGCTCTCAGAGTTCACAGCAGGGTTCTTGAACGCATCTTTAAGAGCCAGGATAAGAGAATTATAAAGGCATGAAACCTAAAAATGGGTGCAGATGTTTCTTTGGGTTGATGCTGTGCAGCAGAACTGCAGTTTAAAGATGCAGAACTGCAGAAGAGGACAAAACAAAATCTGATAAATATACAAAAACAATTTAATCTGTTGACTGTTTAAGATGTTTTGGATAAATATTCATTATTGATGTGAAGCTGTTTAAATTTTAGATGACCTGGATAATGAGGTTATTAATACCTTCAGATCACTGCGTTTGCTGAGGAGGCAGATCACTATGTGTTTGAATGGCAGCTTAATTAATGCCAACAGCCTGTAGTTAGAACCAGGAAATGGAGTTCTATAGCATCACCCATACACCTCCAGGTCAAAAACCCTCAAATTAATCCCAAAGAAAAGAGTTGACACAAACTTTCCTTTGATTACCATCAAAAATTGTCACTGAATTGTCACTGAAATTGTCACAAAACAAATTGGAGATCAGAATGTGATCAGGATAATTCCAGAGCATTCCAGAACAGCTCCATGCCCAGCAGAACTTCAACAATCTTCAATGTTATGGAGTTTCAACAGTTTTAGTTCCACCTTCCAACCCACACATGTTGTTAGGCATTCTGGAAACAAAAAAAGGAGAATTGTTTCTTACCTGAATGGGTGAAACAGCAGCAGAACAAACATGAAAGAGAAGAAAGAAAATGAACATTAGCATCCTGCATTAACACTCTAGAGTCAAAATACTTCTTTATTTCATTTAATTTCTGCTTTATAGTAGAATGTCAAATGCAATGTTGATCATCAACAACCCTCTGATGATTTTAATCAGTCTTCACGCTCAGCTACACTTCCAATATTTCAACAGTTTGTCAGCAGCTCTACTAGAGAAAACTAGATGTTGGATTTATTTTATGCAAAAGTTAAGAATTCATGCATCTCCAAAGTAAGACCTGATCTGGAAAAACAGGATTTCAGCCTCATTTTTCACAGCTCAGAATATAACAGCCTTGTTCAGAGGCAACTGGTAACGAGAACTGTGAGAAAGTGGTCACGAGAAGCTGAAGGAGCCTCACTGGGTTGTTCTGAGGCTCCAGACTGTGACGCAGTGTGGAGAGGACATCACTGCCAAAGAAACATCCGGCCATGTTCTGGTACCAAAACAAACTGACTGATGACTCATCAGTCATCAATGACTATAAAATCAAGTAAATTATTATGAGACCAAGACACAACAACAGTGTCTTCAGTCAGAGGCTTCCTCAGATTCTGTGTAACACAGACCTCTGCAGGAGATCCTTCCTGCCATCTCCAACTACAAGTACTTGATGAAAAATGCATAAGTTACAACATTTAACTTTCCCTCTTGGATTAAAAAAGTATTTTAGAATTTTAATGAATTGTTGGCATCTTCTAAAATAAATTTCTCCATGAAAAGTAGGATTTCAACTGACTTACACAGATTGCTGAGAGGGGATAGGCCACACTGCTCCCCATCTACTGTAAAAAGGAAAATACTTTATTTCCTGTGACATGTATTTAAAATTAATTTAAGCCACAGCATCAAGTTTTAAAAATCAAACTTATTTTTAAAACGGCAGTAAATCTTCGAAACCACATGACTTAACTGTTGCGCCTGCATTCTGCCATTTTAATCCTGAACTGATAACAATGGAAAGCAAAAGAAATAAACTAGGAATCACTTCAGTTCTGTTGGTTTGAAATTATTTTTTTTTTAAAAAGAAGAAAACTGAAGCAGTTTTATAAAACAAAAGCATTGAAAATACTCAAAAGATAAAATTTTTGACCAACCAAAAGGAAAGTTTAAAAAAAAATAAATGATTGAAATGACACCAAAACATTTTATTCTGTTAACTGATTTGATAAATAAAGAAATTATGTAAAGCACTTTTAACAATTAGACAAAAGTTTTTTAATGTTTGTTTAATTGTCTTCTCTACATCACAAAAGCAACTTGACTCAATTAGAATCAAATTGATCAATATTGACTAAATATCAATCGAAAACTAAAATTAAATTATTTTGAATTATCACCCATTTGAACAACCAGTTTTCTAATGTCTATTAAACTGGAATTACAAATAAATAATAATCAAACTGAACATCTAAGCAAGGCAAACTGATCATTCACTTCCTCATTCACAATAATTCTGCATTCTTACATTTTACTGGTTTAAAGTTTGCTTTATTATATCTCCACACTAGAAATTCGAAGGCATGAAACAGCTTCTCAAGTACAGCTGTGAATTTTATTCCCAGCAAATCAATCAGGCACAAGCCTGACAGCATGTTTACCCGACAGTCAGAGGAAATAAATGTGAAAATGAATGGCAAAAGGAATCAAAAATGACTTCTACGGTGACAGGAATACAATCATCTCTGCCTTGAGAAGAAATTGCTCTACACTTCATAAATGGAGCAGCATTGGCTAACGTCTAAAGAAAATGCAGAAATGAGCTGCTATGCCTCCCTGGGTAAATGTGGGCGGATCATTTAGATACAGAGCTTCCTGCTGTGTGGGAGGAACCACTAAAAGATTACAATATCTGTCCTGAATCAGCCTTTCAGCGCTTTATTCATCCAGCAAAGAGACTGAGGACCACTGATTTTATTGCAACACATTAACGTGACGTAAACTGCTGCTGGACCAGTTTATCGCTGGTCCAGCAGCACGATAGATGCTGCTGGACCAGCATCTATCATGCTGGTCTCAGCACGATAGATGGACATGATGTGAAAACTCATGGAGACATCCAGCAAATAGTGTTTCTTCCTACCCAATGCATCAAACCAAGCAACCATCTGCAGTAATTTCTACATACAAATTTCTTTTGCAAACACAGACACATTTTTTCCTGTATTTGTCCAGCAGGATCAACATGTTTAGTTTGAAGAACATTCTGATGATTCGCGCTCAGATCCATTTGCACCTCCAAACTGCCAATACGGACAGATTCAGAGCCAGCTGCCTTCATGAAACCTGTCAAGATATTTTATTTTCAGCTGCCTGTGGCGAAACATGACATACTTTAAAAACTAACGGTTTCATCAAGGCATTCCTTGATTTCAACTAGAGTTGCCAGCAGACGTGAGGCAATAATTCATCCCTGCTGGGGGAAGGAAAACCCTTGTTATTCCCACGACAGGACAGAGTACGGTAGATTATAGGCTGAAGAGCTTGTGGCCAGAAAAGGAGAATGTGTGTCAAGATGTTTTTAGCAGGAGAGCAAAGAATGAGTCAGACAAAACTCGGCCAGTAGGGACGTCGAGTCTGCAGACACAGATACTCAGACGGGGATGGGAGGAGGAGGTCAAAGAAACAGTTTTGTCTTCTGAATAAAAGGAAGAGTTTGTTTTCCTACAGCAAGTCTCAACAGAAACGCCTATTAGAGGTAGGAGTCGGTTCTATGTAATGAGAAAAATACATGTTTTTAGTTATTACAGATAAAAAGCTGTCATCAGACCCGGGCTGAGCTCGGTGCCAGAACGCGCCATGGGGTCCCAACATGCTGTTTTCCTTGCAGACAGATGGCAGCTCTCTGTTCCTTACAGGCCAGATCCTGTTTGTTTTCTGTCTTTACGTCTGTAATTGTTGAGAGTGAGGAAGAGGAAGGACGGTCTCTGGTAGCGGTCCAACACAGCTTTACAGTAGTAAAGAGATTTCTACTGTCTTCTTAAGGACTTCTTTAACCTTAAGAACTGAAAAAGTGATTGTAGGAACGTCTTCCAAATGCCTAGAGATGTCATATTTTTACTTCTGGTTACTCCAAAAGTTTTAACAGTTTCTCTTCCTTGGTGGAACCATGAGTGAAAAATGGAACCTTGTAATTAAATATTGAAACTATGTGGTGCTGCAGTGGATGGTTCCAACCATTGAATTTATTTTGCATTGCAGCTGGCCAAAAGCTGGCAGTGCTCTTGCTTTATTCCTCTCATCCCATCAAACCAGAATAGATTGGGCTGGAAGACTTGAGTTGTGGGTGTGAGCAAAGTGACTGACCAAAACTATGCAGTTGTATAATAACTGGAATGTAGTCTTGGGAAGATGTTTGCCGAAACATTACAGGAAGCCACGTCTAAAACATGGAAAACAATGAGTTACATTAAACAAATGATTTCACCACATATAAGTGAAATTGGGACAACCCCTACATTGGCAGATAAAAAATATACACACTTTTTAAGACAGATGTCATTGATATAAGGACAATGTAGAATATATTACAACACTAAGATGGATTAGTTAAAGTTTTAAGTGACATATGGTAAAACAGAAATGTGGCTGGGACTGTCTTCTGCTCCTAAGGCCATTTACAAGAACAGAACGGCTATCTTTCATCATTACATCATTAAATCAGAGCAAGTAAATATCACACAGGAAATTAGGTTTCTTTCTCAGCCCACTTTATTCAATGTCTAAATGCACCCTCTAGTTCAGTGTTTGAATCCAACCTGTCAGAGCTTTAACTAAGGAAAAAGACACCGAACATCACTTCCTTCTTTACAAAATGGAAGTATAAATGGAGTGGCATCAGATTTTAGTGGTTGTAGGATTTCTCTTCTGTCTTTGGCAAAAGACCACAAGCTATTTCTCCCACTACAGCTAGACTTGCATGTTTATTCCCTTGTATTTACCCAGAATTCCCAGTGCTATAGTTTGCTTCCATCTTCTGGATTCAGACTGCACCAGAGTTCACTTCAGCCGAACAGAGGCCTAGGTTTGTAGGTGGACCAGTGTTCACTTTTTCGGTTGTCAGAGTTTTATTGTGCATTCGCACCTTCCCAAATGAATTGGGCTTTCAAAGCAAGCCAACTACTGTTTGATTAAAGTGGACCAAACAGGACTGGTGTGAGTGCAGCCTAAGACCTATATTTGAACATTCACATCAATCTTGCTACTACATCAGCCAACTACCATCCTAAAAACATTGTCATTGGATCATAACACATGTGTTGTCAAATAACTTCACTCTCCTCAAATTTTTAAAAATGGATGTTTAAAATCTACTTACTGACAAAAAATAAACTGAACTGTGTTTAGGCTAAATACTCTACAGAGCTGCTGGTTAGGCATGAGTCATACATCCCCCGAGATCATCAGGATCTCTTCATTGTGTTCATGGGATCAGAACTAATCAAGGACAGACAGCTTGTAGTTTCTTTGCCCCTCTGTTCCATAACCACCTTCCTGAAAACCTGGGATGTGCAGAAACTGTGGTAATCTGTTTTTAAATTAACATTTTAGCATAAAATTCTTTATGTGGTGCTCAATGTTTTCTACTATTATTCTTTTAATTATTTGTCTTTAATGAAAATAAATCCCATTCCAGTTGGTGCAAATAAACAAACTGTACTTCAGCAGCTGCTTCAAAGATGGGTGCTATTTCCACCTTGACCACTAGATGGCAGTAGAAGCAACAGGCAGTCCGTTAAAGGGTCATTAAATCAATAGGAAACTTTCTTTCAGCATTGGGATTTTTCCATATCAGATCATGTATCTTGAATTGCAAAAACAGAAACAAAAACCACTAGAGTCATATTTCTTTCACATGAAAGCAGAGTGTGACAAGATTTGATGCTTCCATGATTGGAATGTTTATAACTACGAGGCTGCAATATGCAATGGAACTCGCATCTGAAGTAACATCTGATATAATTCACCATGCAATTACATTTTTATGTATGAAAGTCATACTATTAAAAATAACCAAGAAATAAAATTGCTGTAAATATAAAGTTCCTGGAGCTAAACTGTCTCATGACCACAAACAAAAGTGAACGATTTCAGTCAGACGTGGCATATTGACCCGTTAAACTGCATTAGAATGGCGGCCAGGTTCTGTGCAGTCAGAAAAGTATAAATAAGGTTAGTAAACCCAATGCTCCCTGCAGAATTAGCAGGAAAAAGTTTGAAATCACAAAGAGACATAGAATAATGAGGAAATCACAATATATAGTTTCTCCTGACTCCAATAAGTTTGCAATGAATGAGTGAAACAGATGTATTTGGTATTTTAGGACATCTGGAGCACATCTAGCAACACCATAAGTCAGTGATTTGCTACCAGTTATAAGAGTCCCAATGATAAACCTGATCCAATGGTAACCTTATTGTTTGCTAATTTCCTGTCAGCTGACAGCTCTAAAAAGAAACGGTAATGCAATGCTAGTCCAAATGACCCTGAACTGTCTCTTATACTCCATTAAAGTACATTTAAACAACAATTTTCATTAAAACATGAAGCAACTAGAGAATTATTTCCTTTAAAAATGTTGAAATTAAGCTTTTAGCAATAAATAAGAGTAGTTTTATTATAGAAGTGGACTTGGAAACTTTTCCCCTCAAAAACAGAGAACAATTATTTAAGCTTTGTCCCAGTTAAACATCCAGATTTTATTGCTCTGAAATGCTGCTCTGTCGTAACATACAGGACTGCATGAGGGGGGATGGGCGTGATTTCTACCCATGATCAGAATGCGTATGTGTGCTGTCTGACACACATGAAGAGTTTTCTGATTGACTCAGTGTGACACATTTATGCATGTATAAAGGGCATGAAATGAGAACAAGGGGGTAAAACCATCCGTCTGCCTGCAGCAGCAGCAGCAACTCTAACACTAGTATCATCAGAAAACCACATGGGTCACATATCTGAGGCGAGCGAGGGTCTAAATAATGCCGTCTTATCGTCTCGGACCAGTCCTCCTAGATATGAAAACATGTTGCAGCACAAAATCCAACATGTGCTCATCGGCTCTACAGCGTGATGTGCAACAGAGAAAGTAGGACGGGAAAAATCCTGCAGCTCAAGTGTTATTTTTATAATGATTGTTAGAATTTTCAATCATTAGTAAAAATTATTCAAATAAAATCATATTTACCTCTTATTTTAGCTGCAAGCTTTTAGGTAAACCTTAATGCTACACACAACAGTTTCTGTTTATTTCCATTCCAACAGAAATGTGTCCTGCTGCCCCAAATATTCAGAATGGAGCATCAAATATGGATCCAGTTGCTGCTGAAAATAGTCCAAGAAATGCCCCATTTGCTCCAGTTTTTTAAAGGTATTGCGAATGCTGCTGCATGTAAAAACTAATGATAGAAAGTCATAATTTATTCACAAAGTAAAACACTGATCACCTCAAAAGCCTTAAAGCTAATCCAGAACTTTCTAACATTACACTGCAAAAACACAAGCAGTTTTGGTCTGGTTTATAGGGCAAAAATCATAGTACACTTGAAATAAGATAAAAGTAACTTATAAGTAATGTTTCAACAAGACATAATAGCTTGTTTTAAGTCAATAACTCCTTAGTATTAATGAAAAAGACTATTTTACTTATAGCAAGACATTTTCCCATGTTACAAGTGAAATAATCTGCCATTGGAACAAATATGTTTTCATCAACATGAAGGAATTGTTGATTCAAACAAGCTCTATATGTTGCTGAAAACTTACTTATAAGTAAGTCTTATCTTATTTCATGTGTACTAAGATATTTGGACTACAGAAACTACACAAAAAATAATTCATTATGTGTTTTGCACTGTAGGACACTGGCGCATGTAACAAACTACAGGAGGCTACATCATATTTTCCCTTTTTCAAAATGACTCTACATTTTGAAGAACCTTCTTTACAATAAAAAGGTTTCATAAAGTATGGATCAAGCTCATATTTGCAACTAGGAAGTAAAATGGCAACATAAAGGCAACGAAAAGCCTAACAGCCGAGATTTAACAGACGTCGTCCATAATTCTCCAATCTACAATCCCAATTTGGATAATTTGATTATTGCAGCAATGCTTTGAGTCATCAGGCCCTTCGTAATAAAACCCAACATCCAACTGTTTGAATTTAACCAGTTCAGGTACAGATACTCATACTGATAAATTTGAGTTTGCTGGAAAAATTTATTATTCCTGATATGGAGGGTCTCCTTTATCAGAATTTCCAGCTTTTTATGTTTTTTATATGACCAAGAATTAAACTTTAATTTAAAAGCGAAACACAAAATGTCTAGAAAATATAATCAACCATTTTGGTTTTAATTACAGGGTTCCAAAATTGAGACAGTTTAAAGATTTTTCCATCATACTATCCCTAAGATGTAAGTTTCTACTGTTGAGATGCCAGAAGATACTTTTACACTACAAGTGTGGCAAAAATGTTTAGATATTCTGCTAATGTAAAAAAACAACAACACAATTTTGCAATTGCAGTACTTCCACTAAATAAGAAATGAAATTAAAAACACATGTAAATAAGCTTGTTCAAATCATAAGTCATTGAAAACACATATTAATCCCCTTGTCCTTGGGAATGGCTACACATTTTTAAGTTAATTAATATAATCAAAGGAAAACTTCTGTGTAACATAGTGATGTAAAATGAGCTTGATTCAAGATCTGTGCCTTACAGAGATTTTATATACATGAAAAAAAAAAAGAAAAAATAGCCAACTTTCAGTGTGACAGTGCTACATAATGTGATTTGTGTCATTTTAAAATTAAATTCCAGAAACTCTGCAGAGAATCTTCTCCCAAGGTTCAAAAGCACCATGAGTCTGCAAAATAACAGTTGCTGAGTTGCTTCTTCTGTATTCTCACCAACTTAATGTCATTATTTAAATAGAATATAGACGGAGAAAACTTTTCACAATAGTTAAGAACCTACAAGAGTTAGGTAGTAAAATAACTTTGACTAACTCTGTTTTTTCAGTGCACTAATTTGATCTCTGCTTATCAATGTGAGAAAAATTTTTTAGTAAATGCTTAGAGTGAAGTTTTTCCACTGATATTTTGGGTAAATGTGTGTTGTTGAACAAAAACAACACCCAGTAGAATGAAAGAAATTAAAGTCAATCTTTGCTTTTGTCATTCTGCAGCAACTCACATTATTAAATTAAAGAAAGTTTTCCGGTCTTAAACAGCATATTTTGGAGCTTTTTTTTTTTTTTTGACATTTCTACTCTAAAGTGCTGATGGAACGGTCACAAAGCATTAAATAGAGCGCTGCAGCAGTAAATTCCCTCGAACAGGTACTGAATGCCACAGAAATCACAAGTAATAAGAGAATGTGGCTGCAGGAGGCAGAGTCACTGCAGTCTATTTCTGTCAGACTCCCACTGAGAGGCAAAGGTGCTGTGCCAGGTTGTAACGTTCTGATATTAGTTTGTGTTGGTGAGGCGAAGACAGTGAAACATATGAGAGGCAACATTGTGTAACTACTGTATGTACCACAGAGAATCCATGGTTGAATAAGTTTGAAATGTGAAAAAAATAATAGATGAAATACAGAAATGAACAATAACATATCTCTCATTTTTTTACCCTATATAATGATGTTATGACTTATCTGTGAGGTGTTTGCAATGTTGGTTGCAGTTATTAAAGAAATATATGGCAGTTTTTACAAAAAAATTAATTAATTAATAGACCAGACACATATTAGAAACCAAATAGTAAATTTAGTCCGATTTATAAATGATTCGGCTGCTGGACTTTACTGCAAAGGACTGCTTGATGTTGTCAGAAACCAGTTAAGGTCTAGTTGACTTACACAAAGACAAACACAGCTGTTATTACTGGCAACACACAGATATTTATTTTAATTAAAAACAAGTGTAAGCTTAATTACTTCAGTTTATGATGAATTTATCCATACAGTTTTAGAATGCCATTAGACGTCCCTTAACTTACTCACATGCTAATTAGCATATGTGGTGATATCACTTCCATTTCCGTTGGTAGAGCTGCATCATGTGTGGAATAGGGCTCAATGTATCATTTTAAGTCCAATTTGCTGCATTTCTCCCTCTTCTTTTTCTGTCCTCTTTCCTTCAAATTGCTTTCAAACATAGAATTCTAGTGCAAAACAATTCTTTTAAAAATGCTACAAAACTTTGCAATACATTGCCACACGCTAGTTAGCATGTGTGAATGTAGTTTCTTCATTTGTAATAGATTCATCAATTGAATAATCCATAATAAAATGCAGACTAACCTGACTGTGCATCTATGGTGTTTATTATTTCCATGTATAATTAATTAAACAATGAATTAATCCATTATTAGAATGCCACCACACATATGCTAAGCCATATGCTAATTAGCATGTATAATGTCAGTACTTTATGATTATTTAATCAAAGATTTGATCCACTTGTAAAATGAAACAAAACTAGCCTATTGGCTGTTAATAGCCAAAATAACTATAAACAGCTATTTTATAATACTATAAGTTTATTGTATGCATGGCATTAATTAGTTCCATTCTATGTTTAGAATGCTATAAAACTTCACTATAGCCTATTTAGCTAGCTGGTAGGGTGTTAAATATCTTAATATATAAAATATGAATCAGTTTAGAATATTACAGTTAGCAGCAATTAATCCAATGCTAATCAACATGCATGGTGTTAAAACATTTATTTAAACATTTTTGAAATGGTGCCACACCTATCAGTAATTAACCAAATACTATAAACTCTAACAAAATTAGTTGAAGTCATTTAAAGCTTAAAAAGCAGAAAATACATTTTACTGGAAGTCAGAGGAGAAATCTTAAAATAGGGCCGATGTGATCACATTGTTCAGGTTTGACATACTAAAGATACTAACAGGCTAATAAGTACAGGCTTACATCTTTTAAGAATAATAATTTGGAACACGGTGTAGTTAACTTCTTAACATTATGCTAAACTTTAAAAACGGAGGACATGGAAGATGGCTTTAAAAAGCTTGTTTTAAGTGAATTCTTTCTTGTCCAGCTCAGAATGATCTCTTTGTGGTTTTAATGGAGCGTAATCTCCTCTGTCTGTCTAAGCCTGAGAGAGGTTAGATGGAAACCACTGATGCAGTCAACAAGACACAAAAGACCCATTTCTTTATCACCTCATTTCCCACTTATTTGTTTTCAATTACAGCTGCCTTTCCATAGGCTTATTTTTATCAGTCAGGGATATGTATAGTCTCTCTGCTGAAGCATCTGTCACAGACGCTGCTGCTGGTAACGCACCGTTTCTATAATTTACATCTGAGTTTTCACACTGCTGATCGCATCCAGAACACGTTTGTACGGTGAAATAATCATTGATTTCCTATTTTCAGCTCCGATGAAAGCATTTGGGTACTTGTACAGTAAACAGATTTTTTTTTCATTACATTTTAGAAAATATGTGGGTGTGAAGAGGTGGAAGGACAAAAATAAGAGTAATCGAGATTACAGCTTTTTAAAGGAACACATAGAAAAATGTGTTTGGTATTAGTTAGAAATACCAGCAACAAAACAAGCAGCCAGGTAATTTAAGTTTTACTGGAAGGCAGAGGAGAAATTTTAAAATAGGGTTGATGAGTTCACACCTCTCAGGTTTGATATACTAAAGCTGGTAAACCAAAAGCACTCTAAGCTCTAAAAATATACCTAATAATATCTAAAGCCTTCATGTTCCAGGAAAGTCTCTAAATGCCAGATATAAAATATGAAGTTAGCTTTTAGCTCCACAGAGTGACTTGTTCCAGAAAGTATGTGCCAACCTGGCTTATGAGAGTACACTTCAAGTTCCAGAAAATTAACCTGCATGTTTCAGTACGGTAATAGGATCTAAAAAGCAACCTGTAGGTTCCAGAAAGAGAAAGTACCAACTGGAAAGATGCCTCATGATGCAACTCCCTCCACAAAAGTACTTGAGTTCTTCCAGTTGATCAGCTTGTAACTTCCAGCATGATACCCTGCAAGTTTGGGAAATCAACTCTAAGTTTTGAAAAGTCACCAACACAGAGGTGAGTAGATAGATTACTCAAAAACTGATCATTTATAGCAAAAGAAACTTCTACAGCTAAACAAATCCTTCTAACATCAACATGTCAAAATATCAGCCCTTTCTGTTTGACTTAATATCAACACAGTGTAGCTGATCTGTCGATTTATTACTTGGATTAAACAATTAATAATTGGATAGAAAAAGGTGTTTAATAGCAGATGTAAGTGTTGGTAGAATTGTAACCGGCAGAAGCTAAAACTATTTGAGTTCTGGGTAGAACATAATTACAATGAAAGTTGTTTTGTTTTTAATCTTTTTTATTTAATGCAAAATATACAGTTTTGTACAGTTTTGTCTTAATTACTGCTCTGAATATGTTGTTCTTTCAGAAAATTGTCTTTTTTTATTATTTATATGCTAGTTAATTGACTGATTTCTAAATTACTTGACAATTATTTTAATAATCCTTATGATTAATTTTTCAGCCCTATTTGCCTTCTTTAAATCTGACATTATCCTGCAGTGAATCTAAAAAAGTCACTTCCATCTCATTTGCCCTGATCTGCTCACCAGTTTCTGGTTTTAGATTTTAGAGTTGATGGCTTCACTCTATTTTCATCCCCTCTCTGCCTGACACCCAACACCAGAAAACACAACTGAGCCTTCCTCCAAACCGCCAAGAATGTCCTGGTTTTCATCAAAAAGAACTGATTCTCTCAGATGAAAGTTGGTCTTTTCAAAATTAATGCTGTCCTGCTTGTGGATAAAAACGAAATTCTTGGCAGCCGTAATGAGGAACAGATAAGAGATTTACATAAAATCGCATCCTGTTGTGTGTTGCTGCAGGAAATTGGGTACAAACTGTAACAGACTGCAGAGTAAGCTTCACATTTTACATAACAGCATTTTCCTGAGCAGCTCCAGCTTCTGACTTAGTCAAAGTAAAAAAACAAAAACACATAATCTCTGTCTGTGGGTTGGGAGTTCATGTGCCAACAAGATGATAAGATGAAGCTAAGTTAAAGAGAGGATAATAGGCAATCCTGCTTCATTTAGGTCCAGTGGGATTTTGAAGGCGTATATTTCATTAATGTCAGATTTTTCAGTTTCAGAGCTCTGTGAGCCTTTGCATACATCTACAAAGGGATTAAAGGGGCAATATGTATTTTCCTGTCATATAAAGCCATTTTAAAGTACAATCAAGTACCTGTTTGCAGTTGTTATGAAAATGCTATATATCAAATATGACTCAAAAGAAATTTGCAAATTAATGCCCTGAAATTGGGTTTCTACCTTTTAAAAAAAGTCCTGCTCTTTCTGAAAATAAGCCTTTAAGAAGTCATCACAACATGGCTCCTCTGTTAACCCGTTAACAACACTTTTACCAGCGTTGCACTGAGAAGTAGCTCGTATTACGAGCTCAGCAGATGTGAAGTTCCACCAGGTGTTTGCTAGTTGCTGCTGGCTAGTCTGAAGGAGCTGACTTGTGGGGGAGGAGGCGGAGGGTGAGACCTGAGGCTCAGAAACTTGGAGGCTGCAGCCTTGAGGAGGAGCTGTACCTTGAAGGCGGGACTAGATCCACCCAGGCATTTTGTACAGCTGAATGGTTGCCATGGAGACTAAAGGATTTCTCAAATATGCTTGAATAATCAAAGCAACAGGTATGTTTTTGATGAGCAAATAAAGTTATAACATGATGTAAAGCTCAAAAAAGTGGATTTTACATAATCCTGCCCCTTTAAGTTATGAGCAGATGATCAGTCAAATAAAGGCAGAAAACATATCAAACAATTCAGAGAATTTTAATTCTCCTTTATGATGCTCTGAGTTGTTTTGTTCAGATTAAGACAATAGCTAAGACAGTAAAATTAAATTATTCAACATTATAAACAGTGTATTAGATGAAAAAATAGGATAAATGTGTAATTGTTTAGCTCAGTTTGATTATCACACTCCAACAGTCATCACTTCTGATATTCCAGAAATGGCACTTGAGCCTAACAGTTTCTGCAAGTGGCTCATTGATTTCAAGCTTGGCCTAATTGTGATCCTCCAAATGCCAGGAGAGACGAACTTAAAGTGAAAAACTCCAAAAGTTGCTGCTCCATCTGCAGCAAACAAAACCAAACTAAAAACTAAAAAACAACAACAGAGTATCGTTTTGAGATGGAGTGTGAGAGTGTTAAGTTGTGGGCCTTTAGGAGAGAGAGCAGCAGGGTTAGCGGTTCCCTAACAGCACCCAGATGGTCTGAGAACAACGTGTGATGTGCGAAAGCAGAAAGGAGTTTCAGATGAAGACTGTTACTGGTTCTCACTCTGATCTGAACAGTTAACCTCTAAAGTCCCTCAGAGGATAGTGAACACAAACCTCATTTTAAAAAAAATTTAATGGGAGCAGAAATTACATAAACAACAACAAAAATAGACACAAAAAGACAGAAGAGATTAAACTAGATATAAATTACTCTCTGCTGGAATAGTTTGAAGTTCTCAAAAACTGTACAAACTGGCATTCAAGCTCGTAAAACTGCACAGCATCAGGCTGATTTATTAAAAACAGATAGTCAGGGGAGAAAATCCCCCACTGCTGCTGAGAGAGGATCAGGATTTTTCTCTGTGCTTTGACAGAACTATTAAACACATTCAGCTGCTGCAGATAGACTTACAGGAAGAATTAGATTAATATGGTTCCTCAAGTGTTGTGAAAAACATTTCTTGTATGGCAGGTCTGAATCCACCAAAATCAAGAATGAATTTAAAAAAAATACATTAATGACTAAATATAATTACTAGTTTTGTATGTTATAAAAACTTTATTTTATTTGACTTTTTCATTGGCCACCCATTTGGGTAAATGTGTTGGAATGTACATGAAAATATTTACATCCTTTTGACATCATTTTCCCATTTTGTATGTGTTTTTCAGTTGTTATTCAAATGAGTCAAACTGTTTTGTGTGAAACGAACAAACTAAGACCAAAAACCAAGATCAGAATCAGTTGTGCTAAAGGCTAATGCTAACATTTAACAACAACCAAAAAAACCCTGAGGCAATTGGCAGGCATCAATGGTGCCAAAAACAAGTGCTAATGACCTTAATGTGTTGACAGCTATCGCTACAAATGTAATAAACAACAACAGCTAATTGCATGTATAATGCTAACAGCAAGTATTTGTGTACAAAAATAGAGCCACAAAGTGTAAATTCTAATAGTACAGGAGACAATGCTAATGCTTGTAGTTCTAGGCACTAACACTTAAGATGTTACAGGCTAAAGCTGAAATGTTGACAGTACTTCACAGTAAAGGTTACAGCCAACAGTCCAAACAACAGATGCTAACATGAGGGTTAATGTTGCTGAAGGCAAATGCTCATAATTCAGAAGTTAAAAAAGTTAAATAAAGAAAATTCCTAAAAATAGTGGCAAAACTGCTAAGTTGGCAGCAGTGCCATGAGCGAGCTGACGTTAAAGAAGACAGTGGCTATTGAATTAGCAACTATTATAGGCTTATTTCAATTGCGCTAATGTTGCTAATGATGCTTAAGAATTTTCCCTCAAACCTGAAGTATTTCTAGCAGTGTTATTAGTCCTTGTAAAAGTTTTAAAAAAAAATCAGTTCTTGTATAAATTAACTCAATGAGCTATTTTTCAAATAAAGAGTAATATTTTTTTTTCTGTTTTATATAATCTTTTCTTTAAGATTGTATAAAACAGATAAATATTTGTCCACCTCAGAGTGTAATTTAAAGTCCCACACAAACAATCCTAAATCTAAATGCAATGGATGGTGTTAAAGTCCAAACAACATAGCAAGCAACTATTTCAAACAATGCTAGTTAAAAATAAAAAATAAAATATGTTTGTCACAAAATTGGTCATCTTGAATATAACGATTGTGCTTTTAACAATCATTACAAACTAAACCCATAAACAAGCCACCACTTAATTTGAAAAATGTAAATGAAAAAAATGGATGAAAATTAATAATACATTGACTTGCTTTGTTGGGTTCCATTGAGTGGTCCAAGTTTTGACAACTTTCTCAAAATGTGCAAACACTAAATCAGAAAACTATTATTCACATACTAAAAATTAACTATCAAAAGATATGCTTATAGAAAATTTGCATATGTCCATTTCTAGCCAACATGGAAGATCCCACATAAGAAGATCCTCCTAAAACAATGAAACAACTGTTTTAACAGTCTGATGGAAACATGATGAGACGAGGGAAGAGATGCTTGCATCCAAGAAGACAAAGACAGTAAGAGACAAACCAAACCTGCCCCTGTGTCTCGTATTCACCCCCCTCCTCACATTCACACACCAATAAGGCAGAAGTCAGTGCTGAACTCAGCACAGTGCAGGCCAAGCTACCGTCACCGTTTGTCTCCCTGCTCTCACTCTGTCCTTGTTTTAGGTTTCTATGCTGCAATGTTAGAACATAAAGCACAATAAACTTAGAAAACAACCTGCTTAAAACTGCAGCAGCACATTGCATATTCATTGTACATGTTATCTTTAAATACCTGCGAGTTTTGCTATAGAATAGAGAATGTTCTAACTTGTAAGAATAAAGGCAATGTAACCTGTAAATTCAAGAAAAGTAACATGTATGTTTTATTAGTTATGTTCTATTGTTATTTATTTTGACTTCAGATTTTCTGTTTTATTTTACTATTTAGTTTTAAGCATTTGTTTGGCGGTTTAGCTTTAATTTTTCAGAAAAATGAGAAATAGAAGCATAAGGTAAAATGTTGCAAACAGCAAAGATTTGAAGAACTTCTGTTCTGTGGAGTGAGTGAGTTAGCAGCATTTCATATTTACTGTCTTTGCCATTTGCAGTATTTTCCTTCTTGCTTCCATTTTGTGTGATTGCTAAATTCTTTTGCAGTTTTTCTGTTTCTTGTCATTTATATGTTTGCAGATTGTTTTGACCTTTGTGTGCGTTTGCATCTCTCAACCATCGTAGCTTAATATTGACTCAAACATAGATATTATCAGCATAGTACAAAATGTAGCAGCAAATCTGACACAATTTCTGAAGGTTTTCTCTTTTTTTTCTCTGTTTCTGATTTGCTAAAAAATCTAATGTTAAAAATGCATCTCACCGTCTCACCAGCTTCTAAATCCACTGCGAGAAAAACAAGGAGCTTTAAAAGGCTCAGAACAAAAGCACCAATCATCAAACACCATGGCAGCTGCACATGGATGCACAAATACAAGCCTCAAGGTGCACTCTCTGTACCGGCGTGCACAGTGAATGGGTGAACACAGGGAAACAGCACAAAGCATCTCTACTTCACCTATCCTCATGTGTGTTTTCTCACCGGAGGCCTCGGTAAGAATCCACTCTGCAGGGAGACACAGCTCTGCCCTGCACATACAAACCAGCTGGATTTAAAATTCAAGCATTGCTGATCTAGCTGGAGATGTGCTCAGCATAAAAATCACAAATCTCGATCTGCACCGTCACATAAACACTTTCCAAATTACACTATATGATGAATATCAACTTGTTTTCAGTTAAGATGAAAGGACATTTGAGGACAGGCAGACATGTAGGGGATCAGCTGTTTGGATCCAGCAACAAATCCAAAGCCCTGTTTCCTCTCCAGCAGACGGCAGAGGCCAAATCACGCAGACTCAGTCTCGCCAAAAAACCAGAGGGCAAACCGGCGCTGGCTGCCTGTACCTCAAATACCGAACAAATCGGCCGCCTATGTTCTGGAGCCCTGCATTCTGTTTAGTCAACAGAAACTTGCTTTACACCCGTGGCTCTGGGTGAAACCTAATACAGACTTAATGAGGGAAACATCGTTTGCTTTTTCTGCAGAGTAAGAGGAATTTCTATGCTGTCCGAGTTCATAAAATCTCCAGCTAACCCCTGAGATACATCGCTCAAAGTGCAGAACATCCAGGCTTTCCATTTATTAGGACCCTCCTCGGCTTTACTGGTTGAAAACCATTTATCTTTATTATTTTTTTATTTCAAAGAAAATTGTGACATAGTACATCTCCATCTAAGAGAAACCGAAGATACTAGGACTGACGCCAATATTTCATTAGAATGTTTCAAATAAGATAATTCTGTATCAATTTATTTAATATTTCAAAATGTGTATATTGCGCAATACTGGTGTAGCAGATAGTTTTATTGTGGAATTTTACATATATACTCTGTTTTTACATATGTAAAATCATTTACATATGTAAAAACAGAGTGAGGGTCCAACACATGGAAATAAATCATTAAACAGTTGAATCTGCTCAAAACTGCATAAAATAATTATAATGAACTGAGTGAGACATTCCTCTGCTGATCCGGTCTGGAGGAGTTAATCACAGACATTTTAACTGTGTTAGCACATGTGCAGAGAGCAGAGGGATGAATATGCATGAGTCCAGGGAGGAAGGGAGACGTTTGAGGCACAAAGAAAGGAGGTCAGATTGAGCTGCAGCAGAACTGAACGAAACACACTCACTTTTCAAAACACAGCATACGATGTAGTGGAAATGCTTCAACAAATAAAGCCAACATCATGTTATACATTATAATTAGATGGAAAGTTTAAATAAGCACTGAGAAATATTTAGAAAAATTAAATAAATATCTATTTTTCTTCAGTGATTTCAGTGCTTAAATGGGATTATTTTTAGACACAATCAAAAAGAATGTACTTTTTTTTTTATCTATGTACAGAAAATATCGTATCAGTACATCATGACTTATCACCCCATAAAATGCTACACTGTACTTTGCTAATACCAGAGGATAAAAATGTTGTTTTCTACATGTTTATGACGTAATTCAAGCAAAATTCTTCTGCCGTCAGTGAATTGTCTTCCTGAACATCAACATCATGTCAGAGTTCAGAGGTAACCAATCGTAGCATCCGATTTGGGTGATGCTGATACTGTTGCCAGACAGATGTTCAGTTTATGAAGTCTTAGTGACCTTTATTGCATTTTGAACCCAGTTTAAACAATAAGAATGGAGCAAAATGTTGAAGATTTAAATACATCAACAAAATATGTCTTCACTATTGCAGAATTGGTTTGGGTGGTAACATAACAATAATGCCACATTTCCCAAGGTGTAAACAGGTTGTTGATTCTTTTTCATAATGAATAAATGCTACCAAGAGCAGGAGTTTAAAGGTAATCTATTATGCTTCCTTCAACGGGTTAGGATATGTCTATGGGCTACTCAAAACCTGTTCATTATATCTTATGCCGAAAATCATTCTTAGATAATGAGCTTCCAGTCTGGTCAGTTCTGTCTATTTTGTGCTCTTAAATTGATCTGTTCACTTTTTATCATGGCAGTTTACTAAATACAGTAGATATTGGCAATTTGGGAACATCAGTCCATTGAACCAGAGGCTACCGAAGAGGATTAGGGCCACTGAAAAAAAATTACTTTAATCTCAGAATTCTGATTTTTAATCTCAGAAGATTAAAGTCAGAGTTCTGAGATTAAAGTAAAAATTCTGAGAAAAATAAAAGTCAGACTTATTTTTTTTTTCTCTTCAGCGGCCCTAATCCTCATCTGCAAGTGCTGCCTTTTTCTACAGCTGACCCAAATAAAAAAACAAAAAAAACAGGGTTTCAAATAAAAATAAATTTTTTTCTATTTATAAATGACGACAAAGCATCAGCTGATTCCAGCTTTTCATCCTCCTACAAACCATTTCTGGTTGTGATTTAATCTTTCAAGAATGAATGACTTGTCAAAAAAAAAAAAAAAAAGAAAAAGCTTTTATTTGAAGCAAAACTCTGTATGAAACATCCTACACCTCTGCAGAGCCTGTAAACTGCCGCCCTCCCCATAAATCACTAGAGATGTTGCATAAATCCCAAAACCTCGGCCGTCATCCAGCGAACGTGTTGATGTGAGGAGAACGAGAGAGGCCATGCAAGAAGGGGGGTTGGCTGCATGAATACCAGCTTATTTCAAGGGATTTTGGCACTTCTTTTTTTTTTTTTTTTTTTTTTTGCACCTGGTGTTCATTTATAGAAACGTCTAGCAAGTGTCATCTTCTGCTAGAACATGATATTTGGAGGGAAAAACAGTGAGACAGAGCAGCAGCAAAGTGATTCAGTCACAAAGAAAATGAAGCCAGATGAGGTAAAAACTCCACATGCTGGTGATGCGGATGGAGGCGGAGCCTATCGACGTTTGGAAATGTTTGTTTTTTTTGTGTCACAGAAACAGAATATTGTGATTGTGAAGCTTTAGTTAATTACATGACGGTAAACTGTTCACACAGAAGTCTCATTCTGATCAGGTTTAATTAGTAGTAGGAAGAACCCCAGCAGAAGTAAAAATAAAAACAAAACACAAAAACCAAACAGATTTCAGCAAAAAACCTGAATTGAGCATTATGATCTGCTGCATATGAAAATTGCCTTAGTTTCCTTTTGTCCTAAATTTGCAGATATGGAAATAATCACACTCTATACTCCAGACTTTTAGACATCCTGTCACTAAGTTTACTTTTAAAGAGTCTTAAAACAAATCAAGAAAATTAACTAATTTAGGAACTTAAACTTAGACAGTTTAACTTAGACAGTTTAAGTTCCTAAAGACTTGTCTTTGCAACATGAGCTCAGAATAATAAGGGAATGTGTGAAAGAAGGCAGGATAGATAGACATGCAGTATTTTTAGATTTTCCACAAAACCACATTAAGAACTTCCAAAATAAATGTGTTTGAGCTGCTGAATGACACAGCAGTGGCAGCTTGAGTGTTTTTCTGTCGTCCTGGAAAACCACTGTGTGATTTTTATTGTGTCAAAGCTGCTTTGTTTGTATTTAATGGCTTTGGCCTGGGAACTATTTCTGAATAAATGTGGAACAGGCAGCATGAAAACTGTCTAAAACCAGCTGTCTAAAAGGAGATATGTTATCTTCTTAGAAGTAGCTGAAATACTTTAAGATAAATGGGGAGCAATTCAGATCTCTTAATGTCATTGTTTCTGCTTTAAAGGACAACCAAGACAAGAAGAAAACCTGACAGTTAAACCACGCCTGACGTTTGCAGCCTGATAACAGAGAAATAATTCCACAGCTCAGTTAGAAGAAGAAGAATGAGGATGATAAACGGGAAGTTTTGCCGTTATCACTGAAACTACTGCAGGGAGACTGTTGAGAGAGTCAACAGCTTGGTTGTAAGTGTTACCACATCTTTGTCAGCCGGATGCTCAGACCGCGACTCTTCTAGGAAGAACAACGATCCTACCGTGAGTTAACAGTTGGACGAATCGTGTGTGTGAGAGGCCAGGAGGGTCACCGATAAAAAGAGATCGACTCAGTAAGCTGTGGTCATGTGAGGACAGGATTCTGCTCCGGTTAAACACAAGAGGAAGCAAACTGAAGGGAGAACTTCGGACAGGAGGAAGAGGATAGATTAGGCTAAACTAGAAACACGTCAATCTATGACAGAATATTAGGGAGATTGTAGGTGGAAAAGGAATGAAATTAATTTCAGAAATCTTCTAGAAAAAACAAAGGAACATTTTGAGTTGGAAGAGCTGAAAATTTGCTGGAAAAAACTAAACTAGAAATTTTCTAGAACAAAGAAAGAAATTGTTGACTTCTGGGAATTGAAGTTTGAGTTCTTGAGTAGCCTTTTTACCAAATATTATTTATCCTTACTTGGCTGATGGCTTTGGCAGAAGCATTACTGAACGAGGAGACATACCAACAGATTAGACAAGCATCATCTATTTGGAACCCAAACGTTCCTTCAACACTACTGTAAACACCGAAGATGCTTATTCAGCTGCAGCACATCTTCCTCCTGCAGCATCTTTGGTTTCCACTCACATCCTCATGGGATAATCAGTGCTGCTCCTCCACATGTGTTTAGTTTTGTCTTATCCACACATGTGGAAGCAATAATGGCTGCAGGCTGTTGGGGTGAGGTCCCGGCCCTCCAGCGATCGCTCCACAGCTGGAACCGCTCCTACTCCTCCACCTTCACCTCCACCTCCTCCTCATCCTCAGGAAGGGGATTTAAGAGTCTTCATCACTCAGCTGTACACACTTAGCAGCTGAGAGAACTCTGAACTAAAGGTCAGGCCAGTTTAAACCAAACAACACACACACACACACACACACCCACACAGCTGGACTGTTTTATGTCTGAGTCTTACTGTGGTGTGAAAGTCCAATAGGGAGCTCCCTCAGCAGAGATGGCCACTTATAATCTAGTAAAGATTAGGAGTAACGGCTGGTTGGGGAAATTAAGATTAAAGCAAAACATTGCAATGCTACAAAATTATAGCTTGTGTTTGAGTGCATTTTAGAAGACAACATTGTGACAGCTTCTAAAGAAAAAACTGGTTTGAGGTTTATATGCTTTACTACTTAACTAAAAGTTCAAAAATGTTCATAGGAGCAAAACACAAAAAGGCCTTATTGTACTGAAAAAAGATTGTTGATGCTTGTACAAACTAATCCACAGCAAAACTAATTTTACATAAACTAAAAATTGTTGTAATGCATTTTCTCTTGCCTTAATTAAAAAGTTTTTAGCAACCAGTAAAACAGTGGTGACAAAGTCTAAACAAACTTTAAGCAAAGACTTTAAAGGTGATTCAAGCACATGGTCCACATAACTGAAAATATGTCTGTTTTTGGTAAATGTATTTAACATGTCAGAGTTTGTGATGAACAGTAAGCTGACAGATTTACTCAACTTCTGTGTGGACTTCAGGGTTGCCAGATCTGACAGTTTCCAGCCAAAACACAACATAAAATCCACCCAACTCCAAAAAACACACACCAAAAAAAAACCCCAGCCAAACTCTAAACATCTATTGAAACATGTGTTAACAGCGCCAGGTATAGAATATATATAAAATCTTGTATGTCCTATAGGTCAGCGTCCTCATATATATGTGACCAGTGATGTACTTTGTAATCCTCAATTCAGAATGTTTTTGGTTGACCTTTGTTATATTCACTAGTTCCTTATAGTACCACTATATTGTTTTAAATGATGAAGTTGCACTCACATTTCTGTTTTACAACACTATTACATAGTGACACTTGATTAAGCAATGACTATTAATCATTGATGATGTCATTCTAGACATTCCCAAATAAAGAACAAATAAAATGAGTACAAGGATAATTTGATTTAAATGTTCAGGTTTTGTCCTTTTCTGCCACACAACTAATTCAATAAAATCTCCCTATAAACACTTTATAAACCCACTAAATGTTGTGAAACGCAGCCCAACATGTTCAACAGAAGCCCAATGGGGTGAAAATACGCCCAATCTGGCAACAATGAGGCCCTCCAAAGAAGGCAAAGTAACGTACTTGCTTTTGTTAATCCTCTCAAGTTTTATGAGTGAAAATATATAGTGCATGGTAAAATATATATATATATATTTCCTGACTATTCTTTTTTAGAATAGACCAAAATGTTGTTTTTTTTTTGTTTTGTTTTTAATAAATAGCTCAAACTAGCTTTTCATGTTGTTGTATCTAAAAACATAAACCAAATTCTTCTTGAATTTTTCATAAAATAGGATTCTCCCAGATTTCTTTTATTTTCATGCATTTTTCTTGTGTGTACATTTATAGACACATTTGCATTGTGTAAATGATTTTTTTTTTATTCCCAGTAGGAAGTTTCTATTGACTATTGTGTACATATACCAAGGATTTTAAAAGGAAAACACTTAGGATCCCTGTGTGAAGAAAACAATCTCTTTGTATGCACAGTTATCATCACAGCAGGCTTTACTGTGAGCCACCACTGTCTCATAGTTAAAAAGACAGAACTGTTCCACGTGGACAGCCTGCAAGAGACAAACGTTCAGACTTCTCACTTAGGAACAATACATTCCTCACTACTGTACTGCAGCCCTCCAGCGAGAGCCCCAGATGCTTTTTTGTTCCAGTGAAAAGAAATCTGAGGGCCTTCGTCCCACAGGATGGTCAGACTGAACATCACAAGGATTCGGTTCTCGAGCCAGATCAGCAAATCCCACTTTAATCTTCACAGCCAAGGGTGAAAGGTTTGGGGAGATTTTCACTATGAGCTTATATGAGTAGATTTGGTTACTAAAGCCTCCAGACATACATTTACAGCTGCCTCACCAGAGACTGATGGTTTGGTGGGTTTAGGTTCATGTTCGGGGGCACTTTTAAATAGGCCAATGAGATAACAGGATATTGGCCAGGCTTACAGTCTATTTCAAAGCCTTAGCGACCAAATTATACAGTGAAATGGAAACACTGGTTTTCCAGACACTTGTAGGTAGAAACTGTTTAGAATATAGTAATATTTAATTATTTCTTGCAGAGTGAGAATAATGATAACACCAGTATGTCAAAATATTCAAAATATTTTAATTCATAATCATTGGTTGGCACACTTCCTCTAATCAGCTAATAGCAGGCATAATTTTTCAGTTAACTCTTTTGCTAAATTTGAAAATGTTTAGCACACTTAGATTCTCCCAAATGACTTTTTCTGGATAAATTCTTAAGTGCTAATTTACTTGGATGATTAGGTAACTTGCACTTATCTAATCAAATTTTCTGAAGCTCTGGTTATTGACTGGAGGATTCTTCTAGTACTTAGGTATCTGTCTCTTATCTACTGATCTACTACTTGATTTCTGACTAAAGCCCTACTGTGGTCAGACAGGCAAAATCAGCAACCGAGTTTGCAACAACTATAAAACTGATACTAAGAGTGAAGTGTCTGCTCTAAGGAATTACTTTGTGAAACTCAACCATGCAGATTGGTGTGCAATGACACATTTGACAGGGTAGAGGGCAATCTACTATGCTGTGGCATGTTATTGACATGCTTTAGCATTAGCTTATGCTAAATAACATGTTGGCATAGTGCTTTAGCATTAGCTTATGCTAAATAACATGTTGGCATAGTGCCTTAGCATTAGCTTATGCTAAATAACATGTTGGCATAGTGCTTTAGCATTAGCTTATGCTAAATATCATGTTGGCATAGTGCTTTAGCATTAGCTTATGCTAAATATCATGTTGGCATAGAGCTTTAGCATTAGCTTATGCTAAATATCATGTTGGCATAGTGCTTTAGCATTAGCTTCCACTAAATACCGTCTTGGTGTAGCACTTTAGCAATAGCTTCTGCTAAATATTATGTTGGCATAGTGCTTTAGCATTAGCTTATGCTAAATATCATGTTAGCATAGTGCTTTAGCATTAGCTTATGCTAAATATCATGTTGGCATAGAGCTTTAGCATTAACTTGTGCTAAATATCATGTTGGCATAGTGCTTTAGCATTAGCTTATGCTAAATATCATGTTGGCATAGTGCTTTAGCATTAGCTTCCACTAAATACCGTCTTGGTGTAGCACTTTAGCAATAGCTTCTGCTAAATATCATGTTGATATAGCACGTTAGAGGAACTAGGTTAATACAACTAACTTTCTAGTTAGTAGTTCCTACCACTGATCATAATATATAATTTATGCTATAGTGAATTCAAAATGTCATAGCTTGTGCCTATTTATCTATTTATAAAATAAACAGGACAAAACATGTCAGTCCTGTTTATAAGATGACCTAAATATTTTTCACTTGCACAGATAAATTTGTAGCTTAGATTTTTGATGGGTGAGAGAAAAACATATTGTGGTCGTTTTGTGATGATTTGCTTTCCACATCCACCAAGTGGGATTTTTCCCCTCCTGTCAGCAGTACTTCAGTATTTACTCCCCCCTCTATTGACCTCTTTAGCTACTAGTTTCAGTTTCTATCCCTCCCCAAATCCTCATCTGCTCCCTCTAAATCTCTTTGCTCCCTTCCCCCATCATCGCTCGCTGCTCCTGCCAGCAGTTTTTACCTCTTATTTCTCCCACTTACATTTATTCATGTATTCAGGTACTGCTGAATGTACTGGCATGCTGTAACACAATAATCGTGTCAATCTGCAGGTCTAAAATAATGCATTCACTCTTTAACCACAGTAATGCCAAGCTAATTGAAACTAATGTGCTTTTTTCCCCATTTGCATTATCTTCTTGTCAGGAGCAAGCTTCACCTTGTGGTTTTCAGGGTTAATTTGTTTTATGTTTTAAACTAAAATGATTCAAAGCAGTTATCGACAGCAGATAGTTATACATCTTTGTTTACAACAATGTCTTGTAGAATGTATCTGCTCAAACATTTAGGAGCAGATAAGGTTCTGTTTTTCTTCAACAAAATCTACAGCTTTATTTAAATTGTCCATAGATAATTATTGATCAGTTTTTGTTTAAAATATCTGAAATACTGCCAGACTGGTGGTGTGACCTTTCCTCTTTTATCTACAGCTTTTTCTCTGTGCTGTTTTTTTTTTTTTTTATTCTTTATGAGCCACTGTAGCAAAACCTGAAACTACTGCTGTGCAAGTTACGCAACAGGTTGTTGCTAGGTAACCACATATTGAGGGAGTTGGTAGGTAACCAAAGAGAGAATAGTTGATGCTGCCAACCTTAACTGGCTGTGAGAGGTTGAGAAGATAAGCCTTTACTCTGCCTACATCTCCCAGCATGCTGTGCAGTTCTGGATCAGAGTTCTGATAAAACATTCAATATATGGAATATTATATCAGGTGTATTGTCCAGTCATATGGATCACATAATATATGCTTTTATTGATATATGGTCCAGCTCTATTTAGAAGGATTTAGATCTTTCTCCACATTTTCAAAAAATACAATCTAAATAAACTATAAATAGTTTTCAATTGATACACTTCTTACATTGTTTATTTTCTTTTGAGAGATGTATGTCTATTTTCTTGGTTGATTAACAGTCCTCATAGAGGTGATAACTTTTGTTCTTTTATCGTAAAATCAAGCATTTTTTTCACAAAGATCAGACAGCATTGATTTAATTAAAAATATTTATGAAAATATAAAAGTTAAACCAAACTGTAGAACATCCTTCACCTAATTTATAGCTAAAATCAGATGTTTAGATGCTCTTTCTCCTTATTGCCTGGCTTTAAAACTGGACAAAAATGTTGTTGTTTTGTTTCAGTCCTTTCCAGATCTGCCTGATTCTTGGGGGCCTAAAATTCCACACACTGAGTTAAAACAAACGAGTGAGCAGAACCATTCCTCTTACCAGAGGTTCTGTTATCTGTTCCACCGATTATAGTTTCCAGTTTTCAAATAATTTTATGTGAAATTTGTTGGGAGTATTGTTCACCAGCCAACACACACACACACACACTGATGTCATCAGACCCACCCTAAGAAAAACAATCCACACACACAGATAAGAGAGATGGGTTTTCACACCCTCCTCAAAATCCATGGATCTTTCTTCAAGTTCCAGGCGGTGTTGGTGTGACTCAGAGATCTACAGAGGACAAACGTTGGCGTCCGTCCCTCCGTCCCGCCACTGTTTACTCAGAGAAAAGATGGGACAGCTGAGGAGAGCGCAAAGAGAACGCTTTGTGTCGGCAGGATGGGGAGAGGGTGGGACAACAAAAACATTCCAGGAATAAAATAGATGCATTTCTGCAACAGCTATGTGAAAAGACAGGATTAAACCAGTGAGAGACAGGAAACAGAAAGAGGTGGAAGCTTCACAAAACAGCTGCTCTGCTGTGACAGAGACCTGCACAACCAGCAAATGAGCATAACACAATGAATGATATATTTTCTTCAAATTTAATAAAGCCAAAAATAATCATGCTATAACCCAAGTTGATTGGAAACAGCCTGCCGCCCTGAACAGATGACCATTCAGAAAGTATGGAATTTACTTGGAAAAACATACCAACATTTCCTCTTTTTAAAGATAGTAAAAATACATTTTTTTTTAGTAGAAAAAGTGATGCAGCAAGCAGAATACAGATATAAAACTGGAATTTAGAGTTTAAATGATTATTAAATTCAACCTGCTAAGATTAGCACTTGGTTTGGACTTTATGTGCAAATTTTTACTCAATCTGTAACTCAGAACTGAGCAAAATCCATACATATGACAACCTGTGTGTCTCTCCTTGGTGTTAAGGAGCCTGAACTTCTTTAAACCTTTTCTGGTCTCCCAGCAACAAGCACAGCAGAGAACGGCTGCGTCTTTTTTTAGGTGACTAAACAAACATGTAATTTAAAGTGTACCACTGATTCTCCGACAAACCAGTTTCAGTTCCAGGACCATTATCCGATTCCACCTCAGGCTACAACTAACAATTATTTTAGTAATCAAGTATTCTGATCATTAATCAGATTTTGTTTTTAAAGGAAATAAAAAAGGCTTACATGGTTAAATTAAAAAGATGCCCCAAAAAACCTTGCAATTCGTTTTTCAAATAAACATTTTATTGTCTAAAATTCAATAAATTACCATACCTTCAGTGAACGCCTGATCATCTGGAGCATAAAAAAAAGGAAAGCTCAGTCCTTTCTGCTTGACTTATCAATGCTGTGAGGCTGATCTGTTGATAATTTTTGATTGGCCCATTAATAATTGGATAGCAAAAAGTGCTTAATAGGAGTCATTTGTAAAACTGCCCTGGAGGAGTTCAGGGAAGAACAAATCTACAGACAAATATTTATTTCTTTTAAATCTTAAATGCAAAATGTATTTATTATTTTTACATTTTTGGCTTAATTTCTGACCTGAGTAGATTGTTCTTTATGAAAATGGCCTTTTTTGTCTGTATATTAATATTAATCACTTTCTAAATTAGTTGGTGATTATTTCAATAATTGATTCATCTGATTAATCGTTTCAGCCCTAATTCTACAGTCTCTCTAACAGAACAGTTGGCCAGCACCAAATGTAGGGAGCAGCAATTCTAAGCATGTAATGCATCTGGCAGCATTATAGGCACATTAGTACAATTTTAAAAAAGGATGCTGTTTCATAAGCCCCATGCTTGTTAACTTTTACTCTTAAATGACTGAAATCTTTCTTATTATAGATCATTCCATTAAAGCCAACTAAAAAACATCTGCTGCTAAAACACTTAGAAATGGATAAAAGGCAAACAGAAACCTGAAAAGATCAACCATTACAGCCCACACAGGCATGCCTCAGTCTTTTCCAGCTCTTTTCAGTCATTTATTCACAGACTGCCTCGAGTTGTCACACAAGCGCTCTCAAGGTTGAGAGCTTCAAACCACAGATTCAATACAAATACGACTGTAATCACAGGCTTTTTCCACCTCCCAGTCAGGCTGTGATGTTCTCTGCTTTCTGCAGAGCAGCCTGAGTCAAACATCATCGCTTTAGGACAGCTTGACCACACCTGAGCTGGGAATCAACGACGGAGGAGGACAGGAGATACAGAAAAAACTGGCTGATGTTAATAAAGATCTGAAGAAACAGATGACATTGTCTAATTATACACAAATATGCTAATGCATCATCTACCAAGCACTCATCACATTATCTGTGTCCTATCCATATTTTTGGATATTCTGTCGTATTATAATGGAGGTGATGCTTGCCAGCATGACAGAAGGTACCATTTAACCACAAAAGGAGTTTTAACAATTATTAAACCACTTTGGATGATTTATAATCAAGCAGAGATGTTCTTGGGCAGTAAGCCTGCTAGATCACATCACTGCCATGTTCTCAGAAAACTGACTTTGATGAATTTTGAACAGTTTTTTTTGTTATTATTATTATTTCTGCTGTACCAAATGTACCACCAGCTTTCAGTAGACGGTATTTTTACAACCAATTTCTACTGGGGCTGAAAGAATTACTGAGATTAATCTTGACTAAATCATTATTGAAGTAATACTCAACTAATTTAGAAATTGATTAATCGTTATCTGGAACACAGACCCTAAAAGGCAAGTTGCTGGAAAAAACAAAACAAACATTTGGATCTTTAATAAAGCCAAAACTGTGTAAAGTATGTAGATGAAAAAACACTTTTGTCTGTAACTCAGTTTTAGCCAGACCTCCTCAAGTGGGCTAGTTTTAGCTGCACCCAGTTAGTTTATTTTCAAATTTACTAGAGGAGTAACAAAAAAAAAAAGAGAAAAAGACTTAAGTGGTTAATGAAAAGTCTGTATAAAGTGGCAAAAAGTTTTTTTTTTATCTGATTAATAGAGTGATAAAAGAGTGATACTATTTTTGTCTGTAGACTGACATTTTGCATCATGCATTTGAAATATCTTTGTAAATGTACCTCTGAGGAACATGATCTGCATGGCCTGACATGGGCTGTTTTGTGGTTACAGTAAAACCAACATGAAAATGTTTGGATCCAACCTGGAGTTAAGAAGATAAATGGTTAACTATTCTTTTTTAGGTGAAAACCAATGTTACAGGTGTAGAATCTAGAAAGCATTTTGTTTCTGTTGTTCTAGACTAGACTGTACTTGAGCTGGTTTGTGTTGAGATGGTGAGTATGACTCGAACAGACTTTGGCAGATGTCAAAGTGAAACTGAACAACCTGTTGGTGTAAATCAGAAAAAAGTGACACCAACACCACAGTGTTGGAGTCACTTTTTAGACTAAAGTCTTTTGTCTAAAAAAAGACTTTAGACTCTAGAAAGTCTAAAAGTCTGAAGACCTTTAGACTTTCTGCAATGAAAGTCTTAAGGTCGTGCTTTCAGGATGAATGAAGAAACGGTTCAACCAGAAAGCACACCTCTTAGAAAGAAAAGAAAGTTAATGTTGAACCTGGAAACAAACCAGGAAGACTCATTTGAAAATCCCCCACAGACTTATGAATTATTGGATATTCTGTTTACTAAGTAACTTACTTTCTTAATGTTAAAATGATTGTACTCGCATGGTTTTGGAAATGAATCTTATATAAACTTCACATTTACAGGCAGGTTTCTGGATTCTTGTCCCGGATTTATAAAAATCTCAGTTGACTTTAACCTGGGAAACTATTTAAAAAGTTTTCCTTTGCATTTATGATCCAAGTTCACATATTTTTGAGTAGTTTTAATGCAGTCTGCATCTGCTTAGAGCTAAAATGTTTCTCCAGAACAAAATAATGCATCTCACATAAACTCAGTCAGTTTCAACATTACACCTCTGCAGCGCTCTGTGTTTCAAATGAAATGTGTGAAATCAGAGCTAAAAATAAGGACTTCTTGTCTGCTTCTTTCTGGTCCGTTCAATCGCTTCTTTTTTCAGTCCAACAAGACTGCAGAGAGCTCAGACGAAAAAGCCTCTGAAAAGCTGTGAGGTTACAAGGAGCCATCTTTCTCTTGAACTCTGACCCTGAGCCTGCAGCAGCAGGATGACAGGCTGACACCGAGAGGCGACCTCAGAGCTGCTCACTTACACTTTCTGTCCATCTTCCGAATGATGACAGCTCACCTTGTCTGTTAGTCTGAGCCCAACCACTCTATGGATGAAATGTTGCTTCTTTTAATGCTTGCTAAGATTATTTTTTATTTAGTGTGTATCAGCAAAATGTAAAACTCAGACCTCTTTGCTCCCTGGTGATTTACTGAAAAAGAAAGGATGAAATAGGTTCCCAGTCCCAAATAACTTAAGTAGCATCAAAGTGCTGAAAGCTGGCCTTCACATCACTAATTAGAGATCCTTTTAATGAGCTCTTATTTACCCACAACCTTCGCTCAGGTGCTGCAAACCCTTTTAAATTAACTCCAATCTGCCCTCAAGCACCACTTTTAAATCTGACGACTCCAATCATTTGGTTTCTCTAATCACTTACTGGTTTTCCTGCTTCTTTTATCTAAAAATGCAATAATTCTACCTTCAGACAGAAACTTAAGGGAAAAATTAACAGAATCGTAAACAAATTAAACATTGTACAAGGAAAACGTCTTCTACTGAAGATAGTATGTTATGTTTTATAAAGCTGTTTGTGCAGCAGAAACCAAAGACAAGAACTTATCAGACGGGAGTTTGAGTTGGGGAGGAGAGCAGAGGAAGAACTGGAGGGAACAGTTCAATAAATCTTCAGAGGAAACCATCCAACATCGATTCAAGTTTGATCCCAGTACAGATATTTCCTTCTCACATTCTCATATAAAGACACTCAGAATGTCTGCACAAAGCTCTCATTTGTTGGGAAAAGCTCCAATGTTGAGTCAAATTCAGCCCCAAGGTCTTGGGTCTGTTGGCTCCACTGCGCCAGTCAGCCTAAAGCTGAAGCGTGTTTGTGTACAGTCTTTATGTGGCTAATAAATATCTGAAGATCTTTAATTACAAATGTTCTGCTCAAAATTTCAGTCCAACAATTACAGCAGAGCATCATCTCCGACGCAACCTTGCAAGTTCACTGAGTGGTAACTGGACAACTGATGGGTTACAGCCTGGGTCCATCGCAGAGGGACGGGACAGAAATCCATGCAGAACCTCCAGAGGCTTATAAAGACAATTACAAAGTCGGTTTTCTATCACCTGAACAACATTAATAGGATTGAAAGACTCATGTCGTAGCAAGATCTAAAGAAATTCAATGTGTTTATCTTCAGCCACATCATTTACTGCAGCATTATATTCACAGGTCTGTCGTAAAAAACAGCTGCTGTTGATCCAGAATGCTGCTGATCACCTTCTCACTAAAACCAGGTAGATGGTGTACATCACCACATGTCCAGGTCCTAACTGGCTCTCTGTAGCTAAGAGGATATTTTAAAATACTGTTGTAAGCTAACAACAAATACTGTTGTTAGTTTATAATCACTGAATGGCTTAGCAAAATACATTAAAGGTCTGCTGTTGTCTGCGATGGACTGGCGACCTGTCCAGGGTGACCCCGCCTCTCGCCCATTGACAACTGGAGATAGGCACCAGATCCCCTCCTGACCCCAATGGGATAATGGTGTAAGAAAATGAATGGATGGATGGATCTGCTGTTGTTATATCAACCTTACAGACCTCTCAGGTCTTCTGGTTCTGGTCTGTTCTTCATCCCGAGGATCAGAACCAAACATGGAGAAGCAGCATTCAGCTTCCATGCTCCACAAATCCGGAACAAATTTCCAGAAAACTGTAAAACTGCTAAAACACTGAGTTCCTATAAAACAAAGCTAAAAACCAATCTGTTTACAGTTTCCTTTGATTCATAATAACTAGAACAATAATCAAAATATTTGGTTCATGATGGCATTTGACTGAACGTCAGAATGTTTATTTCTCACTACATTTTCCATAATATTTGTTACTAAATTATGTTTTTATGGTGTAGAGCCATGCTGCTGAAAACTTCTGTTCATATTTACTGATCTAATGTAATCCAAATCATCCGACATTCACCTTGTTTTTTCTCTGTAGCTAATCAGGAAAACCTCTGAGTTTCAGTGGATTGTACTGCAGGGCCAGCCTCCCTCTGATTTGTTGCGTCTGCCATCAGGACTGTTGAGTGACCTCTTCGTTCCTCATCGTGAGGCCGACCTCGGACTGGCACCGCCGCCATCCCTCGAGCAATCTCACGACTTTGAGACGTTGCCTAAAGGTTGTGACCTCATTCTGGTGCTGTGAGTAACGGCGCAGATGAGGCTTAGAGATGGCAGCCAGAAAAAGAGATGCTGATGGTCTTTTAATGCAACATGAATTCTCAAGACCATGCTCATGATAGCTTAAGATGCTACTGTTGGCATCATAGTACCATGTGCAGCGAAACCTAGCTTTATCAGGCTAAAATAAACAAAACTAACATCTTGCTATTGTTAGCTTTAAGATACTTTTGTTAGCAACATTCAAACATTTGCATATTTTAGTTACTTCCCCCAAAAGTATCATAAAACAGAGATACTTGAAAACTAGAGATGAAAATTTTGAAACATTAGCTAAATAAAACTGATCTTTTTTTATATAGCTATATAGTAAATGCTGCTGCTCAGAGGAGATACGAGTTCAGCTCTGTATCAGCTACCTTTTTAAAAACACTGCACGTTAAGTCCTGTTTTCTGAAGTCACCCATTTTGCAGGCAGATCTGACAGTGGAGGGAACAGAGACATTATTTCGTCTGAACTGGAGTCGATGCTTCAAATGTCACGCTATTAGGAAAGTGTGTAGGTCCCAGTTGGAGACTCAGAGACACACAGCCTCAGAACTGTGCGACAGCTATTCACTGAAAGGTTCATGTTGGTTTTATTCTCTACTATTTTTGACTTTTCATCCATTTTTCCTGCATCCTTTGAGCTGCTGGTGCAAGGGATATAATTTATTTAATCCGATTCTAGAGCAGCTGCACCTCAAAGCATTAGTTACAAAGTAGAAATGTGGGCAGCAGGAGGAAAAGGAGGGAAGAAAAACAGGTAAAACAGAAACGGCCTGATTGACTGACGAAACATTTCAAGGTATATTCAGGAACTAACCCGTGGTTAAAGCAGGATCATGCTGACTGGTAGAGGAGAGGTTGTAGATGTTCAGAGCAGGAGGAGGATGGAAAATGTCAGATTGTGTTTTCTCCAGCAGGCCTGATAAAAGCAGAAGCCTGGCTTTCTGCATGTTGTACTACTGACCCTGTTCTATATTAATCTGAGAGGCGGTCGGCAGTTCATACAGCAGGGAGAGAAAAAACCTGTCTACCAACTGTTTTAAGGGCAGCATTACAAGCTGAAGAATGCGCTGCTTTATTCGTGGAAATAAAGCAGAGCAGACATGGAGAGATGAGAAAGAGACGGGACGAGGTCAGGAGGTCAAACCTGGACTGATTGTCTGCAACTTTGACCCTGAAAGTAAGTCAAACAATGTTCAAACATCTGCAGTTTGTCTGAGAAAGAACTGTTTGAAACAGAAATGAGCAGCTTCTTTTAAATCCCGTTAATTTTCAGATCATAAAAAACTTCACTCAATAATTTTTACCAAATAAGTGTTCTTAGATCAATTTGTTGTGTCACAGAAGAATTTGATTTTTAAGCAGCCGTTTGTTGCTGTGATAAAAACTAAATGCGGTCCAAGTTTTCCATTGAAGGAAAAGCAAATATATGCTTTTTGATAAACAATTATGCAAAATTTTGCACAATATCTCAAAGTTACATATAGTTGGTCATTTTCCAGATATTAACAATTCCAATTTCTCTTGACAACCTGCATTGTTAGGGGAAATTGTTACTAATTTAAAATAAGTAAAATAAGTAAAAACCCTCCTGCCATTAATGGTGGTTATTTAAATTAGGATTATAAGTGGCGCCAAGCTGCCGTGTTCAATGAATAAGTGTAATTACACAGTGATTATGGGGTTTTAGAATCTTTCATAGGAGATTAGCACTGCTGGCCTACCTAGCGTTACTAAAACAGAAATTTCTTTCAACAGTTTAAATCATGTTTCATTAGGTTAAAAGCTCAAGAGAATAATACAGAAAAAAATAACGGTGCCGTTAACCCAACTTGTTTCTGCTGGAAATCCTGCTCTCTCTCGCTCTTTCGCAGCCAGAATGAACTGCAGACATTTCTCGGTAAGTTGCAGAAAAGACCGTTTCATATGAAGCTCTGAGCCGACTATGTAGTAAAGGTTGCACTGCTCTCCTTGCGTAGATGTTTCCTTGTTGTCTAACCTTGAGGTGTTAAGCTATTTCCATCCAACTTTCATGAGAATTTTAAGCAATCTTTAAAAATTTTGCAAATAAAAGTAAATAAATAAATAAAATGCAAATTAGTCGTATTTCCATCTACTGGTTTGGAGTGAATCAACCAGCCTGTGTAAAGCGCATTAATGTCAGATGTTGATGCTCTGCATGGCTGTAGTAAACCAGCAAATGTTTGCAACATCAAACCTTCTTCAGCAAACGTGTCTCCATCTCCACTTCAGCACATCGACTATTTTTTGCAAGCGTAAAAACATTTTTGGGCAAGTAAGGAAATTATTTCAAATTTTGCTATTTTCATTAATGTTTTCTTTTGCGATACTTCCAAATGAGGAAAACCCAGATACAGTCACCTGTAAGTTCATATTTAAGTTGTAGCTCTATATTTACCATCTCAGAATATAAGAGCTAACAATCTTCTCTCAGCAGAGACCATTACTCATTATTTATTGACCTAATGTTTGGCTTACAATATAAAACAATCTGGAAATCAGTTTAAAGTCCCTGAAAGCTTTGTGTTGGTTTTACTGGGTGAACCAGTCGTGTTTAGATTCCCCCCCCCCACATTAACATTCACACAGTGTAACCCCTCCCTGTTGTCACTTGCTTGTTCTGCTTTCTCTTTCCAGTGAAACAGTTGTTTTCCCCTGCAGTTCCTTTCCTCAGACCTCTCTCCGGCCCTCTTCATGCATCCAGACAGGAAGTCACCTCAGGCACTCATAAATATACATTCGAATGTGAAGGAGCCAGAGGTTTAAACAGAGACCAACAACAAGACTCCTGGTGATCGGCTCCATTTTCTTCTGCTTTTGTGGGTCTGCCAGAGGTGACTCATCAGGTAATGGCTTCTCCCAGCAGCTGGAGGGGGTCATAAGGTCACCTGACAGCAGCTATAGATCGCTCTGCATTCCTGAGCGTCTGGAGATACTCTTGATATCAGATAACTTTGACTCTCTGTGCGAGCTTTGGACCAGAGGAGGACTTTATGATCCGATCGCCTCGGGGTCTGGAGGAATAAACGGTGGCAGGCTTTGAACTGGATCCCATTTTCTGATTTTTCATTTATTTGTTTTTTTCCACCAATAAGGTTTGCAGACCTTAGCAGCTCCCATTTCTGGTCTTCCAACAACCTTACAGTGAAACCTGTCTGGCTGTCAGAATTAAATAAATTGGATAAAAATAAAGTATCTGAATTAAAGCTAAAAAAAACAACAAACAAAAACAAATCTGTTATCTGGCTCTGATCCAATAGTCTTGAGAAAGTATCCTCTTTAGGAAAAAAACTGAATCCTTTTAGTTGTTCCAGGGACTAAACTAGTGACTAAACGAGATTGATCTTTTTCAGCTGTAGCTCTTCAACTGTGGAATAGTCCACCACTATCCATCATGTCTGCCAGCAACCTGGGAGATTTGAAATCTCTAAAAACTTATTTGTTTTCCTTTGTTTTAATTCTGAGGTTATGTTACTATTTGTTTCTTATTTTTATTCTGCGTTGGTGTGTTATTTCTTTTATTTCACTCTTTTTGCCTATTTAGCTGAGAAGTACTTTGTTCACTTTTTGTGAGATATTGTAGTACAAATAATGATTTTTGTAGATTAATCTCTGTAAATTAGAATATAAGCAAATTGTAAAAGTCTTATAAAGACTAAGATAAACTTTGACAACTTATTTCTGCTTATCAAGATAAGCAGAAATAGCTCATGAAAACTTTACAATGAAAACTTTACAATCAGTTTCTGGGAAAATTAGAATTTTACATAAAACCAATATTTTATTATTTTTTTACATAAATCTGGGCGTAGTGTGAAGTAGGTCCATGTGATGCAGTATGCTGTAGTACAGCCAAACCTTTTCTTTGTCTTTGAAAAGAAAACCCATAATATGGCCACATATTATGGGTTGTCAACAGATGTGAGCCAGAAGGAAGACAAACTTCAGGCCAACTGGCAATAAATTTACACTTGACTTAAAATATATTACTATTTATTACAAGGTTCATATTTTTAACTGAATTGCTGGAATAAAATCTTTTTGGAATTTACACACCAAAAATAATATTTGATTTTATGCAATTTTTGTTCCATAACCATCTTAATTTGGGTATTAAATGGTGGTGGAGGATTTTTAATGTCATCTTAAAGCTATAATAAAGATGCAGCATGATAAATATGGAACATAAATCCATGTTTTAGTCTTGACGGTTGATGATTCTGAAATTATTGAGATTTAATCCTGAGAACAGACCACTTCCTCTGCTTATCTTTAAAGACCAAAGGAAAGACAGCAGGTCAGATGGCGGTGTTGAGGTGGGGGTGACCCGTGTTGTTTGGGGTCAGTGGTGTTTGCACGTCTCTGTCTTTGTTCAGATCCCATCAAGTGTAAAAATCGGGGGCAGGCCTGAAGCCCAGAGCACAGTCAACACAAGGAAACCTCTGGAAACCCTCAGCCTCACTCCACTCCCAAACAAACTCACACTGGTTGTTTTTTATGGTGCCTCCAGAGATTTTAACAGGAAAAAGCATCATTTCCCATCATTGTCAACAACATAAATGTTACATAGAGACATTTCTGCATCACTGAGGACTGATGCTGCACTAAAGATTAGGAAAACGTCCTCTAAATGAACAAAATCCCTGACGAGGCAATATTTTCAGCGACAGCATCAATGAGTAAAGATTTTGAAGTAAAATTTGCTCTGCACTAAATACTGATGCTGCTTTCCAACTATGACCCCAAAGAGTGAGAAATAAAAAAACATGGAACCAAAACCGATTCAAAGCAGAACCTGGTTCACACTAATCACCAACAACAGATGGGAGCAGTTCACATTTCACCATAAAGACGGTGACTCACGAGTGTTTGACCGCAAACAAACTGGAAAACAGGATCTGAAACCTGAGCTTGGCCAATCTGCACATTTCACAGACTGCACCTTTAATCACACAACACGACGTCTTGTTGCTTTATCGAGCACAAAGCTTACAGTTTAACTTTTAAATGGCTCTGCTAGAGGTCTGGTTTGACCTTTTCTGCTATCAGCAGCGGCTTCTTAAGAGAAGGATGTGTCCTTCCTCTTAAAAAAAAAAAACAAACAAAACTTTCAAATCCCTAACAGGAGAGGAGGAGGAGAACTGAACGCGCCTGCAGCAACACAAAGCCAATGTTTTTCTTTGGGATTCACCAAAAACATTCCTGTTCCGGGTTGTATAAAGGGAAGTCAGACCTTCAGGGCTTCCTGGTTGGATGAAAACAACTACAGAGGTATTGATTATCCTCAGTAATACATGTTAATATTAGTTAGAAAGTCAGCATTAATCTACAGCTGAAGGATAATGCCTCTTATTGTAGTGTCTTATCCAAGTCAACAGACAATCACAGCTCTGCTTAATTCTCAGTAGTGGTGAGCGTTGGAAGATTTAAAGCAGGATTACGGAAGAAAAACTAAATCTCAAGTTTTGAAGCAGTTGAAAGCCTCTGGAGGAGCTGCAGAGATTCACAGCTCAGGTGAGGAATGCAGAAATAAGAACAAAAATATAATTTTAGGTTCAATAAAAACACAATGTACAACTCTAAGATTGTACATCTAAGATCTTAAAGAGGCGGTATTATGCATCTTCTACAGAGTACCACTTTATAGCTCAGTCAAGTAGGGCTGGGAGATAAATCCATTATCTCAAATTTTCTATTTTGTAGATTTAGTTTTTGGAATTATTTTATTTATTTTCCACCAATGAACTCCTTGAGTTTCCATAGTGATGCTAACTCACCCAAGAACTGCCATCTTGTTTGACAAGTGTGTTTTACAGCTTCTGTTTATTTCAACTTTGAATTCAAGTCAACTCACAGATGGGTTTATTGAAATAAAAGACAGTTTTTGAGGATATTTACTGTCATTTGTATTTTTAAGGGGAAGACAGAATTGAAAATCAAATTAGGTATAAAAATGAAATGTCATTTTTGAGCCATATTGGCCAGCACAACAATCATGTTACCTTCAGTTTTACAAAAATGTTTTTACAACATTTTTGTAAAAAAAAAAAAAAAGAAAAGTTTTTACATACTGAAGAAACAGACATGTTTGACTGTTTCTTCAGTCAAACATGTCTGAAGAAATTTGACACTTTGAAACTGGGACTCTGTCTCTTTAAGAAGCTACTGCTCTTTCCAACATGGCGCCTTCAGCATTGCAACAGAGCTTCTACTTTTCTTAGGAGCTTTGAGTTCATATGAGGATTTCTCAAACATGCCTGGAAGAATCAAGCAACACTCCAGGAATGTTTTTGATGAGGGAATAACATCATAACATGATGTAAAACTAAAGTAATCCGTTTTACATCATACTGCCCCTTCAATAGTACAGAAAGAGAGTTGATGGGAAGATGGATGGAGCTACATGTGTTCGATTTTGGAGGTATTCCTGTGTTAGAATGGTCCAGTCAAAGTTCAGAACAAATCTAAGTAAATCAGAGGTTTAGTATAAAAATCAGCTTGTGATGGTGTAGTTGTTGAAGTATTGATCTGGACCGCGTTTAAAGGAATTATGAAGAACTGCCTTCACATCGAGGCCCCTCACCCCTCTGCCTCCTCCCACCGGCCTCGCCCCTCTCCTCCTCCCTGGTTCAGGGATGCTGGGGCTCATCGTCCTACCCCCGCCCCCCGCCACACACACACACACACACACACACGCACACACACCCCACCCTGGACCAGGCCTTCCTGGCTCACCCAAACCGTGCCAGTCAACCCCTGAAAACTGCTCCCAGCTGGATTAATCTGCTGAAGCAACAAACAAAGCAGCCAGGATGAGACTCTGCAGTGCGGCTCGGACCAGAAAGAAAAAGGCCCGGACAAACTCTCACTTCCACGGCTGCAAGGCTTCCTGCAGCCCCGCAGCTGATGGAGGAGAACAGCCCGGAGGAGCAGAAAGTAAATAGTTTGGAGTTAAAAACCTCCGCACTCTCCGCCGCTCCACATGGTATTATTAGAATTCATAATGATGATGCGACCCAAAGGAGCCCCTGCGCATCCTCAACCCCGCAACACATAAAGATCCAGAGAAAAGCCCCGCAAAGAGGCAGCGGCACGAGGGGATGCGGTGGAGGCTGTCCGGCTGCGGGACTCACCAGTCGGTGTCCGAGGTCTCGTCAATGACGTCCTGGTAGGCGGTCAGTAGGGCCAGTCTGTTCTTGGCGAGATTCACAGCCATGTTTCTGTCCCTGCGAGCATCCAGACCGCTGCTGATGGAGAGAGACGCGGAATGAAACCACGGAGGAGGAGGAGGAGGAGGAGGAGGAGGAGGAAGAGGAGGAGGAGGAGGAGGATCTGATCTGACTGGTGGAGACAAAGAGGAGAGGGACAAGTCCGCGGGGTCCTAGAGCCAGATATTAGCTCCCTAAACCATGGAGAAACTCTTTCATATAATACCAAACAAACATGAATATATTGAAGAGGATTAGTATGGTGCAGTATTAGGACCATTGCAGATAAAATGGACTCAATTTCTCCAAAATTCAGAAATGTCGAGATCTCAGAAATGCTCTAGAAAAAGTTCTAGAAAATGTTTAAAAGTTGAAAATTTTCAACTTCTGAAACTTGGAAATGTTCTAGTTTTTTCCTCAATGCAACGAGGATCCAGGAAGATGCAAAAGCTACAAACAAAACCACAAGATGTTCAGTAATATGGAATCTGGAAAGAGCCTTTGCTATGATATTTTTATTTTTTTTCTGTTCAATCATTAAATAAAAACAAAAAGTGGCAATATTCTTAAATACTGATAGATTTTGGTTGTGTGCAGAAAACATCTCAACACATGTGACTCTGGTCTACTTTTAATTCAAGCTGCCTGATCATTACCCTGATGAGGAATTAAATGTTGTATCATCCAATTATCTTCAAACCAAGTTGTGGACGGTGATGTTGTGAAGGGTCTCCAGTAGCAGTCTGTTTGTAATGAATCTCAAGAGCCTGACTGAAGACTGTATGACAGCTTCATGACTGTAATGTCATTCTAACAACTCAGTTTGGAAGAAGCAGGAACAATAATTCACAGCAATAAGAGCAATTGACTTCAGTTGTTTGCGAGGACAGCTAATCCGCTTCATTTGCTTTTGCTGCTCCTCTCTAAATCTCAGACCTACCAGTCAGATGGATGGAGTCGGCGTTATGATCCCGGCTCATTACGGTGATATTTTACTTCTGTTTATTCAATGATCAGACGAAGATGGTGAAATAAACTTGTTTTAAAAAATGCAGTTTGTTGGTTTATGACACATTTTAGCCAACTCTCTTACAGAAACTCTACTGAAACTTTAGGTGGGCTTTATTCTGACCTGTTTGTCCTCTCCTTGGATGAAAATCCAGAGCTTTTCTAAACGCTGATCATTTCCTCCAGAAGCTAAAGTCTCTGATCTCCCTGGTTCAGCCTGACAGGCTAATTTGTCCAGTCAGAGGCTCCTTTAGGAAAAAGCAGTTTAGTGTCAGCTCACTCTGCGGGGCTGGATCTCGTTCAGAGGAGCTAAACTTGGAGTCGTTTCATCTTCTGCAGCCGCAGAAACGTGAAAGAAAGGCCGACTGATGTAACAGTTCAGCTTCCATGAGGTAATCCTCATAATCACTGATAATTAGTTAAAAGAAACGCAGCTTCTGTGCAACTAGACAGTCAAATCTTTTTGAAATCCAGTAAAAACATAAAGGTACTCATGTTGACACTGTATAAAGGAACTTGGTCACTTGGGCAATATTTGGTTTGATTTGAAGACGGGTTTGTAGAGATTTTTATAGGAAGAGTAGGACTGCAACAAATGACTAATTTATATTCTGATTATTAATTGATTAATCAAATTTAAAAAAATAATCAGCACATTCTGCTATTAGAAATACATAAAAAGATGCAAATAAATAAATAATTCATTTCCTACTTTAAAAAGAAAACATTGTATTGCCTAAAATGCAACAACATAACATTGCTTCAGTGAATGTTTGGTCACTTGTTACAAAGGATACATCTCCAGCTAAGTAAAAAAAAAAACAAAAAAAAAAAACTGTAGATATATACAGAATATACAGAACCACATTCTGAATTTGAACCAGGTGAATCTAAAACTATGCCACTTGAAGAGTTCTGGGTTCACATATTTACAGTCAAAGGCTGTTTATCTTAAATGCATAATTTATATTTTGTACAGTTTTTGTTTAATTACTGCTCTTTTTTCAGCAAAAGGCCTGTAATTGATCACTTAATTCGTTCACAATCATTTCATTAATCACAAGTCATCGTTTCAGCTTCAAGTAAGATTCTCCAAAATAAGCTCAAATCTACTGCAGTGTTTTCAGCTGCTGCATGATTTATGATGCACCTAACATTCACACACATTTTTAAAGCTGACATTTTGATATACAATCCTTTTGAGGCTGATAAGATTTCCTGGATCTCAGTGTCTGAAACAAGTCATTCTGATTTTAGACAGAATCACAGAAACAAATCAGGTTGAAACTGTGAACTAGTATAAGTATCTTTGATCTGTGTTTGATTATCAGTTGAAGTTTAATGTAAAAACAGATTATTGTCATAGGACAGCAGAGTCTCATTGAAAGCCTTTTGAACCTTTTCAGTCACCTGCCGCTTTAGTGGCCTGCTAGTAAAGAGACAAAAACAATCTTAATGTTGTGAATGTTTCCTCCAACATTATTCAGCCTCAGCAGAGATACTTGCAGTTTGTGGAGGAAACAGGGGACTAGAAAAGTAAAGAAATCAGCCTGACAAAATGCTTTTAACAGGATTTCTGTTAAAAAGGATTTTGCAGTCCGTTAATGACTGCAGAATCCTTTATTCTCTCTGCTGGCAGTACTGTTCATTCACTGCTGATGCTTTGAAAGACGAGAACCACTTCAATCATGTTGCTATAGCCTGTGCTATATTTTAATTTGTGATATTGCCCAAATAATTTTGCTTAACTTGCAACAGAGAAATCTGGAGAAACGATACTCTCATAAAGTGCGGTGGTGAAGTGGTGAGGTAGACCCAGGTTATGGTTTAATGAAGATACATACAATAATCCAAAATCCAGGTACCACAGACAAGCAGAAGGCTAAAAGCTCAGAGCTGGTAGCAACTGGAAACACGACTGACATCAGACAAGACGACCTGACAAGAAAACAAGAAACGCAGGCGGCTTTAAATACGCAGGGAGACAATCAGGGGAAACAAGGAACAGGTGTAACCAATCAAGGGGTAACCGGGACAACAGGAGGCTCAACAGAACAAAGAAACTTAAATGAACACACAGAAAAAACCCAAATTCTCACAGATACTATTCCAGCAACCTCGTTTGGTTTAAGCCCAGCCTTTGCTAAAAACCCCACTTCCTTCTGATTGGCTGACACAGGACCAGAAACATTCACACTTTTGCAACTGAAGGTGAACACAGAGAAAAACAAAATATTAATTTTGGAAAAATATCTGAGTTGACTTGAGGTGTTGAAACAAGAGCCAATACTGAAAAATCACAGCTGTGGTCCAGTCCTTGATGTTAGCATGCTCATGCTAGCTGCAATTACAATCCTAACTATGGCTCTAGTGTTGTAACGCTAATGACAGTTTATTTAACATGATAATGTTATCAGCATGTAGGCATTACTTTTAATGCATTGGCAGAAAGGTGTTATTGTTATGCTAATTAGTGCAAGTAATTTAGCTGAACTTGCAGCAAAAATAACTTGAGAAATGATCGTCTGCCATCAACATCTTTCAGTTTAAGTTTTTGCCAAAATCCCACTTCCTTGGGATTGGCTGGCACAATTTACCAGCTTTACAATTTTTTGCCTTCAGAACAGCTAAACAAAGTTGTTTAAAGCTACAAAAACTACATAACCCTTCAAAAATAGCAATCTATTGCAATATCGTTAAGGATTTTTAGAGATAAATCAACTTTATAATTGAGACAATGTTTTCCATATAAGGAAATGAATCTGTTTTTTGATTGTAACTTTTCCATTTCACAAATTTTAAAAAGGACATCTAAAGACAGAAAAAAAATAATTTTACAAAATATATTCCTAACGCTGCTACTTGAAAAATCTGCTGATCTGCTTTTATTTATGACTGTTATTTTTTAAAAATTCTTTATAATGTTTTTGCTAAAGTTTTTAGGCGCCACAGTGGAGCCTAAACAGCCACAGGTTACTAGCAGAATGTGCAGAGTTAGCATCTAGAATAATGTCTACTTAAAGGGTTTATGTTGGTAACATGATAAATACAATTCAGGAATTGTGAAACAACATAATTTACAACCTTCTTACTTAAAGTGGGGCAAGAAAAGATGTTAAGAGAAATAATTATCTGATATAACTGAATCCTTACATATTATAACAGAGAATTTCATATTAAGGAGAAATGATGGAGCTGCACAATCACACAAATCCAAAACGTCCATGATGAAATATCTCTTTAGATTCAGGGAACCATCCTCTGCAATTTGTTGAGCTAGAAACCTTGGAGGGGTAAAAGTTACAGGAAGAGAAAAAGATGAATTATTCAAAAAGTTTCATTTTGCACACCACTGCCATTTGTGCCAATTAAAAAGCCCAACAGAACCAACTGCCCTGCTCCATTATCCTCCAAGCTCTGAGAACCGAGGGGAAGGTATGTGGGCTCTGTGCCAGCCGGCGGGCCGGAGAGGCAAACACTAAGGGTGACCCTGTGGCGGGCTGGTTGCCATGGCAACCAACAGAAGGGGAAAAAAAAGAAAGCCTTCCTAAATGTCAACTTTTCCTGGAAACAGAGAGAAAAGAACCTCATTTCAGACCATCGCTCACAAAAGCCCAAAGAGACGAGCTGCAAGGGGAATTCCTGGACTGTTAGGTCATTGGAGATCAGCTTTATTCTACAAATGATTTCCCAACTGGCCACCGTTATTGTTTTTTATTGATCTGTGACAATATGGAGAGGTCTTAAACTTTAAACTTAAACCTAGAATGATGTTACCACAGTAGAATTTTTTTTTCACCTGCTATTTCTTTCAGCACTTTAGATTTTTAGTTTGTACAAGTTATTTTGTTTGCATGCAGCAAGCAGACAAATAACTTCAATAGCTTGTATATTGTAGACATCTTTCTGTAATTATCCAAACCCATTTTTGATAACGGGGTTTGGGCAAAAGTCTCGTTTTCTAGCTAGGCAATGTAAAAAGTATGATGTAAATAAATGACAATGGACCTGAGACTGTATGTCTATTACTGATGACCAAAAATGGATGAAGTAACTAGGCCTGTCATAACGCTTTTACATCTACAGGTGGGTTTAGTTCTGCAGCTGATGCTCCATTACAAAATAAATTCCAATTTCTTCATTTTCACTGTATTAAAACACCATGAAAATATTTAATTTAAGTCAAATTTGAGCCGTGTTGGCAGTAAGATATATTTATGTATTTTGTGCATTGTAGCTTATTTTGAATTTAACTGTTCTTTGAAAAAAAGAAAAAAAGTCATCTTTTTAATCAGATTCAGTCAAATTGCACTGACAGAACTTTTGTATTTTCATTGCTTTAAATTCTGTCTTTTTTAATTGTTCACAATGATTAAGATTCTATCTTTTTCTCCTAGTTTTAAAATGGAAGTCATGAGAGTAAGAATCTAACTATTGAAATCCACAGTTCTCCTCAGCAGAGAGAAGATTGATTTATTGACAGGAAGGAGTCAGATGGACAAACCAGAAGCTCACGTCTTCAGCTTCAGCATATTTATGATATTGATATGTTCATCTATGTTCTTTGAGGTCTTAGATTAAACCTCATATAAAAGCTTTAGACTCAGAGATATTCTTTGTTTCGATTTTACCAGGTTTAGTTTAATTAGTCTGTAAACATTTTGTCCAGCTGGTCTCTTGAAGTTATCTCAACAGATAAACCAGATCCCCATGTTTTAAACCTGCTAATGTGAAGCAGGTTTATCCCTCCATGAGGTGAAAATACGCTCTAGTGTTTCCAGTCAAGAACAGATGTGGGCGTGGAGATGGATGTGAAACCAGATTAGGAGATAAAAACTGTGGGAGTGAAACAAAGTGGGGATTAGCAGCTCATGTCTCCATCTGATCTGTGGGCTTTAAAATTTCATTTCTGTAGATTTCTAACAGGAAAAGGGAGAATCTGAGACAGTTTCAACTGCACACTAATATTAGTGGTAAATGCTGGTTGATGCAATAGACTGTGCTGCCACCATCTTGCCTGGTCTGATATTTGATGTTTTGAGACACTGTACAGTCCCTCATTTTGTTTTAGAACTGATTGTGTCTTCTAGTGTATGTGTCTTTTTTTTTACTTGCTGTAACATTAATTGCCTTTTGTGCTTTGGATAAACCTGAACCTAATAATTAAGAAATGTAAAGGTTTTCAAACTGCAAAGTTGTAGCATGTCTCTGGATTTAAAAATTATGGAAAACAGCCCATTAATGTTGTTAAGAATTTCATACTTTTCCAAAAAAAAAAAAAAAAAAAGAAAAAAATACTACCATACACACATTACCAGGACATTAGAGCCTCCAAGCTTTCTCTGCTAACAAACTTCATGGAGATTCTGCTCCAACACATCTCAATCAAATGAATGAAGCAGGAAGTGGTTTCTGGATGGTCAACAACAAAACACACAGCAGTGAAACCAGCTGACCAATCAGCATAGGCTTCCCTACGGTTGCTACGGAAAGTAATGTCTGCTGATTTGTGACATTATATTCAGAAGATTCTTGAAACGGCTTATTTTCTAGACACCAAAAAACAATAGCTTACCAATAAGTTATTGGTAAGTAACACTCACCAATAAAATGGGTGTGTTTGTTTTTTCAGATGCAGCAGAAACTCACATGGAACATATAAAATGCCAATTTTGCATAATAGATCCCCTTTAAGATATAATTACTGTTAATTAATTTGGTTAAAAACATTATGATCCCACCTTCAGGAATCAGACTCCATGTTGTGAGGTTTGAAACCTGCAGCTTTAAAGTCCCAACTCTCCATGACAAAAAAAATAAAAATAAAAAGTGTGTGCAGCCTAAACTCGACCTTTAACATGACGCTGCTAACAAAGCTCCTGCTGCAGAGTGAGGAATGTGTTCATTTCCTCCACGGTGTGAAAGTTTACTCTCTGAATGTTTTTCCACAACTGCCTTTATGAGTCCTGCAGGGGAGGAATGTGTTCAGTTCCTCCTGAGCTCACCTCTCAGAAAATATCTACAACTTCTATGATTTCATTAGATGTCAGCATTCCACTGAAAACAAAACTTAAAAGGCTCAAAGTTAATCAAAAAGAACAATAAATAAAACATGATTTGAGACTAGAGTTGTATCTCCTAACAAAATGTTTATTTTGTTAGGAGATACAAAATAAGGGCATTTTATGATTATTATTTTAGGATAATAAAATCTGAAAGACTCCCCAAAACAAACCAAATGAAACAAACCAGATGTTTCATCAAAGATTTGTTTCCATCTAGTGAGTATTTCAGGGAATCACACTTTTTAGAAACTTTCAGGACATAGAAACACTAAAACCGCACCAGAACTTTGAAACAAGGTATTACAAAAAAAGTTTAAAAAAAACACTAAAAATGTATATCATTTAAGGGGTTTTAAATTTTAAGGAGCACAAATTTGATGCATATGTTCGATATTTAAAGTTTAAGTCTCAAATTTTGGTATAACAAATGTTGTTTTTTTTTGAGTTAATATGTGACTTTCATCTGTACAATCATATTCAATCAATCAGAATAATCTAATGAGGCTGTCAAATTAATAGTATCTTTTGAAAACAACCTTGAAATCAGATAAATCAGGTGTTAAACTTCTGACCAATAATAGTTTATTGGTCAGATGTAAAAGTCTGATGTTAAATATCTCATCTTCACTAACTAAATACAAAATTATCATAATTAAAGTTTAGAAAACCATCTGTGAGGAATTAATCTATATAACGTTTCACTTTGGGAAGCAAGTTACTAAAATAAATGATTTTTTTCCAATAATATTCAAATGTACTGAATATGGCTGTTTCTTAAATTGTGATTTGGATCAGAAATTGGAAAAAACAAATCGCTTGACGGCAGTGTTGTGAAGTAACGAAGTACAAATACTTCGTTACTGTACTTAAGTACAATTTTCGTGTATCTGTACTTTACTTAAGTAGATTTAATAATGGATACTTTCGACTTTTACTCCACTAC
>CAEFZX010010619.1:0-10669 GCA_903066825.1 Alfaro cultratus
CTATGGAGTATCTGGAGAGACCAATTAGGTATGTATGTTTGCAGATTAATATATATATATATATATATATATATATATATATGTTTTTCAGGTATCTGTACTTGGAAAAACTGTCTTACTCCCAACTTTTTACTTTTACTCCCAAATCATTTTGTATTCTTGAAGATAAGAAATACTTGCTTTTCATACTTTTCAAAACTTTTACTTTTTTACTTTTACCTTAATAAAAGAGCCCATCTTGTACTTTTACTAGAGTATTTTTATACAAGAGTCTGTACTTCCACTTAACTAGTAAATGTGAGTAGTTTTGACTCCTCTGAATAAATATAGAAGTTTATGATCCATGCTCAGTCGCTCCATTAGGGTCCGATCACTATGACTCTATGCTCGACCACATAGCATACAACAAGAGAGCTGGCTGCAGATTAGGGTGATGACAGGGTGGCCCTCCAACCTCAGAGTTTTGGAGCTCATCACCAAAAACAGTCAAACACCACTGGAAACATGCTGCTAAGAAATTATAAGCAGGTTCTGACAGCTCATCATTTACGGCCATACCACCCTGAACACGCCCGCTCTCGTCTGATCTCGGAAACATTTCAGATACAGTGTTATCAATAAATCACACTATTCAATCCATTGTCAACACACAAGGTATATTTCTTAATGCAGATTTCAACAAAGCATGCGATAGGGTAGTACACATTTTTTTATGGGCAGTGTTAAACAAATTTGGTTTTGGTCAGTCATTAATCAATAGATTACAGTTATTATATTCAAAAGCAGAACGTAAAGTCAAATGTAATGGTCACTTCACAGATTATTTCCGTTTGTACAGGTCAGTCAGGCAGGTGTCCTCTGTCCTCCCTGCTCTACAGCCCCTCGCCATCTTGATCAAACAGGACAAAAACATTCTGGGCATAAAATCACCACAGGGCAACATCAGTAAAATATTTCAGTTTGCAGATGACACATCGATAACAGTTAAAAATGGAAGTAGTTTAGATTAGGCCATTAAACATTTACATTCATACGGTTCAGCTTCAGGAACAAAAATCAACGCAACTAAATCAGAAATCATGTATTGTGGCGAGGCGGCTCTGTCGGCGGGAAGGTGGGAGTTCAGGGAGGTGGAGGACACAGTCAAGGTCCTGGGCGTGAACCTTGGTAAGCAGCGGAGGGCGGCGAGAGATGAGACCTGGAAATCTATCCGCTCAGAGTTTACGACTTTCCAAATCAAGTACTCAATAAACTCAACAGTCAAATCTCAACATTAATCTGGAAAAGCAGAAGCAATTTAGTTAGTCATGAAACAATGATCGCTCCGTTTAAAGAGGGAGGACTTAAATTAGTTGACATTCAATCCAAAAAACAAGCAATAAGAATCAAATCATTAGTAGATTTTTAAATTGTTCCATTAAACACACCTGGCATGATAATTTCCAATCCCGTTTGCAATCATTTGGTACAAAAAGCATCCTTAATCTGTGTTCTATATCTGGTTTAAAACAAACACAAATCAATGAATTTTTTACAGGATGCCTTGAAGCCTGGAACAAAATCAGATTTCAGCTAGTTACACATGTCATGTGCAGGTCTTGTCTCTCACTGCCGGTTTTAAACAACCCTGAGGATACCTGTTCCTCCACTGTCCTGGCTGGACCCTCTTCTGGGACAAGATCCAACACATCATCAAAAGCATCTCTACAGAACTCAAACTGGACAATCACAAATGGGACTGGACAAGACTTTTTGGACTTCACAAACCACATGGACAGCGAACAAGACATCTGTTTCACCTCTGCAGTATCATCCTTTCTCTGGCCAGACACACCCTCTACATCACCAGGAACTATCAACTTCATGAAGGCAAGAAGATCAACAACTGGAAACTCTTTCCTGGACTGCTGAAGGATCACTGGTGGACAATAAACCAATCAAGAACTTTGTAAAGAAATTTTTGGACCACTTTCTCACTGTAAATATTTTTGATGAACAGACTATCTAGATTTTGAATGTAATCAAGATCTATTATTGAGTATTTTTGTTTGTGTAAAATATGTAAATTTTTGGAAGATGACACTGAAGCAAAGGTGTACCGGAGCAGAGTTAAGAACAGATGTAGAAGTGGTCTGTGGTGAGTTTAAAAGTGTGAATATGTGTGAAAATGCAAGAGTTTTTAGTGCCCTCTAGCGGTGGCAAAGAATTAAAGCACCTGGTGTAGCAAAAGATGCCACCGCTAGGGGCACTAATAACTCTTAAACTCTACATGTTCTCGCTTTATAACTCAGCAAGGATTGAAAATAAATCAATACCGGACATCTGGTTTAAAACATGCTGCTTCAATGTTATCATAGTACAAATATGTATTGTTGCTAATTTTGTTGTTTCAAAAAATAAACATTTAGAATCAGAAAGGTACTGGACACAACATTTCTATTTTTTTGTGTTTATTCAGTAAGACATTTTATTTACTATTCAACAATAATGTAACATTGTGGATGTTGTTAATTACAAAATTTTGCTTAGTCTTAGCTTTCCACAGTTTACAGAGAACCAGCTCAAAGAAAAAGAGAAGATTTATGAAATGAATAATGTTTAAAAAGAAAACGTGGCAGCATTGCAGTTGTTTCTATGAGCTACGAAAACAAGACAGAAAACAACAGTGGCACCAACAGGAGCAGCATGGTGCTACTGGCTCTACTGGTGATGCTGGAGTATTCACCCTGGCAGCAGCTAGTTTGTGCTCTGTGCTGATCTGATCCATCAGTCAAGATGTCAAACAAATGCTATAGTGTGTTGTCTTTGTGTGAAACTGAGTTTCAACTCAGATGTAAATCTGCCAGGAGTTACTCTCATTCTGACTTTCAGTGTGTGACGAAGATGATAAAAAATACACAACCATTTATCAGAAAACATTTCTACTTATTGTGACCTTACTGTTCAGGCCAGTAAAAATGACAGAGTTTAAAACAACTATTTTTCATAGTTCTACCACCACTTCACTACAATCTGGGTGCATTTATATTAATATTTAAGCCTCAAATATCCAAAATCACACTGGTCACAGATTATGATATTTTGCAAAGATTTGTAGTTCTTCAAGTTTATAGCATTGTTTATTTCCTGGTTCGGTAAAGGGATCCTAAAAATCCACACTCACAGAAACATCTGCCTCTCCCAGCTGCTGCCTTCGCTTCTTGAGAAAAAATATACCTACACAAGTTGGCATATTTTCCCGTCTTGTTTTACTACCTGTATGTGTCATTGGAGATGAAGTTCTTTTGTTGGCTTTACCCTGGGATAAATGCATAACTTATCCCCTAGATTGTTACTTGTGGACAGATAATATTTTCTTTACCTCCAAATAAACTGAACTGGTTTCAAACCAGTAGTAGTATTAATAGTTTGATTTATTTTTTTTTTGTGAAACACTCCTTAAAGGTGTTGAGTCTTTTATGTTCTAAGATGTTCAGTGTGCAGCCGTGTGAATGTGAGCAGATAAAACAGAGAAAAGACAGAGTCCTTTTGTCCATTACAGAGTGTTCCTTATGAATTTCTTGTAACATTTCTTGTCTATAAAATCACAAGATTCATAGTTTCTATTACGAAGGACATTTAGTTACATTAGTCTTTTGGTGTTTCGCAATATTGCATCAGGGCTTTTTTTCTATTTTTTTGTATTTATGTTTGTCCTTAACTTGATTATTGTTAGCACATTAGCTCCACTTTGAAATAATGTGGCCATATTATGAGTTTATTAAAAGCTTAACTAAATAAATAATTACCTATGGAAGAGGAGCACTGTTGCATTGCAGCAAGAAGGTCCTGGGTGTGATTCCCAGGGTCTTTCTGTATGGAGTTTGCATTTTCTCCCTTTGCGTGCGTGGGCTCTCTCTAGGTACTCCTGCTTCCTCCCACAGTCCAAAAATGTGACTGTTGGGTAAATTGGTTTCTCTAAATTCTCCCTAGGTGTGAGTGTGTGTTCGTGGTTGTTTGTCCTGTTTGTCTCTGTGTTGCCCTGCGATGCACTGCAGACCTCTACAGTGTGACCCCGTCTCTTGCCTGAGATATCTCACTGGAGATAGGCACGAGCATCCAAAGGGCGTAAGAAAATGGATGGACTGATGTACTAGCATGGAGGCTAGCATAGAGACTAGCATGGTGACTAGCATAGAGGCTAGCTCCCTCACACTTTGAAAACCTCTGGGCTTCACTGACCATCAAGTTTTGTATTTTGTCATTTATTTTGTAATGATTGATTGGAACATGTCATGTTAATTTCAAGGCTGATTGAGAGTAATATTTGCTTTTGTTTAATATTTTAAATGTTTTGGTACAGTCTGAGTCTTTTGCTAACAAATGTGTCACTTTGACCTTAATTGCTGCTGTTCAGACTCTTGTGTTCAAAAATGCATCAAAGCCATCAAAAAAAACCCTGTAAAAATAAAGAAACATGGGTGATGAAAGGTCTGTGTCTTTAATAAAAAGAATCTTATCAGTTAAAATTTTACCATAGGTTTCTTTTCAATGTGTTTTAAAAGTCAGAATTGTTTTCATTTCATTGGGTGAATTTCTGTGAGTTTTACTTTTTTATTGTAATTTTGCATTTACAACAAAGGCAAATGTTCTTCACCACGCAGCACTGTAATATTGTTCTTTCTCAAAATAAAAGAAGCAAACTCTTTTGTTTATTAAGAGGGTCATTTTCACAGCTCATCAATAAACAAAATGATTCTCCTTGCGGGAGCAAAGGCAGATGTAAATTCTTGTAGTTTGTAAACCAAACAGTTTTTCTTTTTTCAAGTTTCTTTCGAACAATGAGATGTTAAAGTTCCTCTGTGTCCATAACAAAGTGTTCCTTGTCAATTTCTTGTAACACTTCTTCATAGTTTCTTTTACGAAGGACATTTCAGTTCCATTAGTCTTTTTGTTTCTCACAATGTAGCATCAGGGATTTTTTTCTACTTTTTTGTATTCATGTTTGTCCTTAACTTGATCTTTGTTAGCACATTAGCTCCACTTTACACTAAACTAACTTTAAGCCACATAAAACTAATGTTGATTTATTAGCAGATGAATATGTAATCACGTCTCTAATTAGTCAAATCACAGACTGTTACTCTCCGGTTCGTCTTGTTACTCTACGCCACTGCTCCTCATCCCTTCTCCCTGGTTTCCTCATGGTCTCTTCATGTCTCTGGTTTGAGTTTATTTTTGTTACATGGACTTTTTTTGTAAGTGTGAGTTTTAATTAAATCTACAACAGAACTTTTACGTCTCCTGTCTGCTGCATTTGGGTTCACACTTCAACCACACACATCATAAAACCATAAAGCCACTATGTCCATAATATTCAGTTTGGAATGACTACACGTAAACATTTACATATAAATAAAAATATATTCCTTTAAAAACAACAAAAAAGCCTAACTTTGCTACGAAATAAAATAGCCACAATGGAATTTTTCTCCTTAAATGTTCAAGTTAAGAACTAAAATATAAGAACATTTGTTGTAAATGGTGTATATTGTATATCTATAGTCAGACTAGTGATATCAGTAAATACCTGTCAAAATTTCACCACTGATTCATGACGTCCATTTTAGTGGACAGATGATCATCTGTAATTTCTCCAAATACAAAGTTGTTATTTGGAAACTACATCAGTAATATTAGTCTTTAGGTGTTGCTTCATGTCACAATATATTTTTTACCTGCAAGAGTTTCTACAGTAGAAGGAGGGACTGGATATTCCTGAGTGGGTCGGCATGCTTTTTCATCTGTCGGCCATATTGGATTTAACTAAATTTTCTTGCACTTGCAGTGGATGGCCAGTAGTTGGCAGTGTAATGTATGATGTACTAGTAACCACTTTAGTGGTCTGTTTGCATTTACAAAATAAAACCCCATGAAAACAAAATAAAATTTCTTTTGGATAGCTGTCCACTGCCCATGAAATGGGTTATATATAGTGAAGGTCCATCTGAATCCAGGCTTCGAGGCTTGTACCGAGTAAAAAGGGGGCGTGTCCGATGAAGCCTCGTTTCGATGTTTGTGTCGTCTTGCTGAAAACCACGTGACTAACAAAAGCATGTGTCACGTGACTGGTTCATTTAGCGTGTCGGTTTTCAAAATAAAAGCGTAATAAGCCGCTGCTTCATGGGTTATTATATTTGGTCGCATCAGAGGAATATTTGTCTTCAGCAGTGGCCGAAATAAAAGGAACCTTTTATAGTTCATGTGTATTGACGATTTTGATGATGGGACTCATCAAAATGTAATGTTTGTTACCAGCTTCCACAATTGTTGATTATGGTATTTCTTATGACTTTATATTTGTGTTTTTTATTATGTAAAACACTTTGAAACTGCATTGTTGCTGAAATGTGCTAAACAAATAAACTTGACTGAAATGGAGCCAGCAAGAAGAAAAAATCTGACATCTGGGAAGACTTGAGATGATCGATCACAAGATTCTTAAATAAAAATAATGAACCCCTTCACCTCCAAAATTCTCACCTTCTTGAAATTATTTCCACTATTTCTTTGTTCTGCAAAGATATATCAGTCTTGCACAGCAGAAACAGACTTAGAGCTGTTGGAAGAGTCAAATTCTGGCCTGAAGAGTAAAAATATAAGGGATCAGATCAGAGAGCCAATAGGAATCCAAGATGAAGAGAATTTTTGAAGAATTTTAGTTTTTCAGGAGGCAAATCAAAACTCAAAGAATACTGTCTACCCTAACAATACACCCAGTACACCAAAACAAATGTCTATTGTCAAATCAGTCGATGACGAAAGAAAACAGCCACTGACAGTCAACATATACCAGGATTGGCTACAAATACTTCTAATAACTAAAAAATATCAGTTAAATAGGATTTAATTGACTCTCCTCTTACTAAACATGAGTTTGACAAAAACTTTGTGACAATACTGCATTTACTAATTTTTTTAAGTGTCTATCTGAGTGACAAGGCTGCCACAGTTTCAACAGCAGATGTCACTAGTGAGAAATGAATGAACCACCGAGTAACAAACACTTGGGCAAAGCAATGGGCCGGGAAGCTTCATTACTTCATGAGGCTTCATTTGACCATCACTAGTTATTTATATAATGGATGGTGTAACAACGCGGCCTTTGCGGCTGGATTTTACAGTGCAGATGAAGAGTTGAGGCAGAGTCAGGTAGAACAGCAATTTGTTTATTCTTCTCACGGCATCAATCATAACTCATTTCACAGGTGAAACTGCAGCCTAAAATAGTCCCAGCTGTGACAGACCAAACCACCTTTAATTCACAGGGGAATCTCAATTCACCCATCTCCACCTATTTAAATAAAATACCTTCTACAAAATACAAACATCCACTTACTTTTTATAAATATTTCATGTTTTATCCTTACACCATACTGAAACGCCATAAAAATCCATAAACAATCCCCCCCACACACTTTTCAATGGCCTCTCCTGGAAACTATAAATGGTGTCTGGACTGCCTGGGCAGTATTTGTCCAAACACCCTGGAGAGGACACAGAAAAAGCAGGTGAGTAACTTCATATTAGCACTCCACACCTAACAGATTATGCACAAACATTTGCTCTGCTCTGAGTAACATTTATCCTCCCTTCACAGGCAACCACCTTGCTTGTCAATGAGGAGAAGCTGTGCAGAGCCCAGAACAAAAGGCTACATGCTAATCACTAAAAGTACTCAATAAATACAATTAAAACTTCTTGTGCGCAAATAGTTGTTTATGTACAAATCTATGCTTAGAGTAAAGTGCTAAATAAAGTGCTTGTTAATAAAGTGCAATAAGTGCTTTTTAAAGTGCTATACAGTGACTAAGTAAAAATAGTCCCAGTAGAGAAGATCTCTTCATTACAGATAGGCTCAGATACTAACAGGGAGGTGTTTCTCAGTCATAAAATATATTTGTAGTCTCAGTTGTGCAAAAGTTTGTGACTAGCATGGAGATTATCGTGGAGGCATGGAGATTATCATGGAGGCTAGCACGGCCAATAGCAAGGAGATTAGGAGGGAGATTGGCACAGCAACTAGCATCGGGGTGCATAGTGGTGCAGTTGGTAGCGCTGTTTCCTTGCAGCAAGAAGGACCTCGGTTCGATTCCCAGGGTCTTTCTGCATCGAGTTTGCATTTTCTCCTTTTGCCTGAATGGGTTCTCTCCAGGTACTCCGGCTTCGTCCCACAGCCCAAAAACATGACTGTTAGGTTAATTGGTCTCTAAGTTCTCCTTTGGTGTGAGTGTGTGTGCATGGTTGTTTGTCCTGTCTGTCTCTGTGTTGCCCTGCGATGGACTGGTGACCTGTCCAGGGTGACCCGTCTCTCGCCCGAAATATCTCAATGGAGATAGGCACCAGCACTCCTGTTGAAAATGGATTGATGGATAGCATAGAGATTAGCATTTAGGCTAGCATAGCGACTAGATCTCCCACACTTTGAAAACCTCTGGGCTTCACTGAAGATCAAGTTTTGTATTTTGTCATTTATTATGTAATGATTGATTGGAACATGTCATGTTTATTATAAGGCTGAGTGAGAGTAATATTTGCTTTTATTTAATAATTAAAATATTGTGGCACAGTTTGAGCCTTTTGCTGACAAAATGTGTCACTTTGACTCTAAGTGCTGCTGTTCAGCCTCCTGTGTTCACAAATGCATCAAAGCCATCAAGAAAAACTGTAAAAGCAAAGAATCATCAGTGATGAAAGAGGTTTGCATCTTTAATAAAAAGAATTGTATCAGTTAAAATTTTACCATAAGTTTCTCTTTTAAATGTGTTTTAAAAATCAAAATTGTTTTAATTTCATTGGGTGAATTTCTGTGTTTTAATTTTTTTTTGTAATTTTGGATTTACAACAAATGCAAAAGCTCTTCACCACCCAGCACAGTAAAATTGTTCTTTCTCAAAATAAAAGAATCTGTTTGTAGAGGGTCGTTTTCACAGCTCATCAGTAAATAAAATTATTGTAGTTTCGGGAGAAAAGGAAGGTGTGAATGCTTGTAAATTTGAAACCAAACAGTTTTTTCTTTGAAAAAAACCCCCATCAACCTGAAAACAAGGATGAGTCCCTCTTTCTTCAGAAAATTTGTTTTCTTTTATCAAGTTTACAATCAAGATCTGAAGAACTTTTTTCAAGTTTCTTTATAACAATGAAATGCTAAAATTTCTCTGTATACAGATGATTGGCCAGATCAGTTTCTATTCTCTGATTGGTCAGATCGGTGTCTGTCCTGTGATTGGTGGCTTTCTTTCCAGCAGGAAGTTGTGAACAGAGTTTAAAAGCTGCTGCAGGACTGCAGACATTCAGAGGAAGCTGGACCAGCAATGGCTCTGCTGAAGGTTCTGCTGCTGCTGCTGGGTGAGTTGGAGACACAGGACACACTGGGGAAACTGGAGACACTTCCACTGGTTCCAGTTAGGCTGTTGCTCTCTGATTCTGTTTCAGACTGAAACTTCTTTGCATATAAATTGTGATGCTTTTTAATCTTTGTTTATCCTTTTTCTGTTCCAGCAGCCATGTTTGCACCTGATTTCTGAGTAAAGTCCTCCTTTTTCTTCTTCAGGTGTTTCAGTGAACTCAGATGTTTCTCTGCAGAAGAGAATCATTGGAGGTTATAACTGTCATAACACGGATCGTCTTTATCATGTTCGGCTGGAGAGCCGCAATGCTACTCATTTCAGGCGCTGTGGAGGATCTCTGATCCACCCTAAGTGGATCCTGACTGTATCTCGCTGCTATAAGTCGGAGCCAGGATGGTAGGAAAGAGACATGAAGACAGTTTTTTCTGTAGATGATCAGGTTTTCTGTCTGTTCATTATAATCTAACCTTTTCTGAAGGACTAACAGAGTAATAGTAAAAGTTCATCCACGGACTGATGTACAACACAGTCAGACAATCCAAGATGCTCCTGTGATTTACGACCAGAACCATGACATCATGTTGCTGAAGCTTCAGACACCAGTAACAGACGTCCCAGTTGCTCGGCTGCCAGACTGCAGGCGTCGTCTTCAAGTGTAAGTGTTTCTCTATGAGGGGCCGTTTAGGACAAAATTCACGTTTTGTCTCTCACACACTACCAAAAGCTCTCGCATACTCCAAAAACATAGCCACGCACACTCGAAAAAATTACGTTTTGTCTCTCACACACTACCAAAAAGTCTCGCATACTCAAAAAAATTAGCCACGCACACTCCAAAAAATTACGTTTTGTCTCTCACACACTACCAAAAAGTCTCGCATACTCCAAAAAATAGCCACGCACACTCACACACTACCAAAAAGTCTCGCATACTCAAAACAATTAGCCACGCACACTCCAAAAAATTACGTTTTGTCTCTCACACACTACCAAAAAGTCTCGCATACTCACACACTACCAAAAAGTCTCGCATACTCAAAAAAATAGCCACGCACACTCCAAAAATACTCACGCACATTCAAAAAACACTCAACTTGCGTATACACACACTACTAAAATGTCACACACACACAAACGTTAACTTTCTCGCTCACATACACTGCACTAACAGCTCGCACATTCACAAACGTTAACTTTCTTGCTCACATACACAGACGTTTATCTCTCACATACACAAGACTAAAGTTGAACACACACACAGTACTAAGACTCGTTTTATG
>CAEFZX010010621.1:0-21823 GCA_903066825.1 Alfaro cultratus
GTGTCCTGCAACTCTTAAATGTCTCCCTGGTCCAACACGCTTGAATCCAACAGCTGAATCACCTCCCAAGTGCAGTCAGGTTCTCCAGAGTCCTGCTAATGACCTCATTATTTGACTCAGGTGTGTTGAAGTAGAGACACATCTAAAAGTTGCAGGACACCGGCACTCGAGGCCTGGAGTTGCCCACCCCTGGTCTAGAACATCAATGTTCTAGACCATATTGACAGAAGGTGGTGGAGCTTTAAACTAAACCGTACTCCTTCAACACTGAAAACTTCCGGCTGGTTTGTGACTATCTGAGCACTTGATGTTCACCATCACACAATCAGCTGAGACACAAAGCAACACTCTGCCTCTTGTCTGTCCCTGTCTCCCTGCTGTCTCCCTGTAGACGTCCTTCCTTATCACCCGTCGTTCCTGCAGCTGACAAAGCAACAAAGCCTCCAACACAGATCCTCCTTCCAAGCAGCTGTGAGGAAGAAAAAGAAACATTTTTTAGTGAACTTTGCTTTGACGGCTTGAAACTGACCCCTGGCCTATTTAAAAGAACTTTTATTTCTCCAGCATGAGACGATTAGCTCGCTCTGTTTGTCTTAACACCTCCAACCTATCTCTTACACGGCTGCAATAAGACCACTATGAGCTTAGAGTTGCTTTTAAGGCAGCAGCAGACGGTTGGCCAACACCGTCTGCTGCTTTAGAGGTTTACATGCTTCGTGTTGTCACATCTCAAAACGGGAAAGCTGATGGAGCCGAGTTTATTCTCCCGGTTTTAGCAACAAGGTGGGGAAATGATTGGGATTTCAGCATCCAAATGGGAGGGGGCGTCTCTAGAAATAAAGTCAATCATTTCAAATGAATGGTGATTTCCATTGGAAGTGGACAAACGGTGTCATTGAGGCAGTTTGTTGTCATGATCTGGTTTAAGTGGCTTATGGCTCAGAGTCACGTTGATCTCACCTCAGCCCAACACTTCACTCACTCCTGAGATCTTTATTACAATCATCTAATGGAGCAGCTGGTGGAAATGGATGCATGGTTGCTCTGGTCAGGTCCTACAGTTTTTTATTAAAATAAAATAATCACCCAAAAATCAACAGGTTCCTGCCTTTTTTCATACTAATGCATAATAGAATTTATTGCAAAATTTCCACAAAAATGCTCAAAACCGTTTTGTTTAAGCTATGCTAACTCCCACCTGTAGGGGGCAGTGTTTCCTATTTCTACTACCCAACTGACTCAGCCCAAGTTGATCTCCGGCTATATCTATGATTGTTACAGCAAGGAATTAAAATCAGGTCTTTTAACTTCTTTGAAGAATAAAAATGTTTGTGTCCATTTACACCATAATGCAAAAAAAAAAAAAAAAAAAAAGTCGCAAAAACAATGGTTTTCCTGGAGTGCAAGTCCACTGGAGTAGAAACCCCAAGAGTCGCTGGACTGGACTGAACTGTGATCGTTGATGTGAATTTACAAAAATATGAGACTGCAATATTATAATAACAGCTTGGATCATAAATAAATCAGCATTTTTATCTCTACTGTCCTTCTACAACACAAATAGTCCACCCGTCTCACTGAGCTTCCTAAATTCTATCACTAAGGTCACCATCTACTATAGATTATTTTAATTGGATAATGCTGAAAAAGATCATTTTCAAAGCAAAATCCAGACAGATTTTCAGACTTTTCAGCATTTTTACAGTCCATCTTGTATCGTCTGATGCTGTCTGAAAAGCATCAGACGATGTTTTCGTCCGTCGGTTCCACCAGGCTGTAACAGGGTACAGAACCAGTGCTTCCACCCGGACCAACTTAAATCAGCTCCATTATGGAACAGGGTATTCTATTGCAGAATCAGTTTAGTTTGTAAAAATGTCTAAATCCAGCAGATTTAGGGCTTTGTTTGGGATTTCAGACTAAATTTAGGAAGCAAACATCCAATTAATCTACGTTTAGTTTACAGACCAAAGGGAAGTGAAGTCATTCCTGACAACAAGACGAGGAGGACTGCTACAGGAAACTCATTCTGTTTACACCAGCTCTTTAGTCAACCTCAGACTTTGATGTTATAAAGACGGAGTGAAAACGCTCTAGAACGTTCTCTGTGAACCCGTCTCTACTGGTGTCAGGGTCTGGGTCCAAGCAGAGCCAGTGTAGCCAGAGGCTGATGGGAGCCAGAAGCAGCAGATGCTAACATCGATCAGGAGTTAAGGCTCATCAATAATTCAGCGGCTAACAGGGAGCTGGGGTGTGAGGCTGGTAGCATGGGGTCAGAGCTAGCGGAACGCCAGTGGACTGCTAACGAGGCAGCTGGGCTCCTGCAACCAGGTTCTTCTCTAATACTTATTTGGGTGACAAAATGACCAAATATGGACATCATGTCCTCTGCCCAGTCATGGAAAATGCTAACTAATATTGTTTTTCTAGGGCTTCAGATGACAGAGTTTCCCAGAGCGCGGTGTGTGATCCGAGCTCACTCACATATACACATACAAACACCCCGGCAGGCCAAGCTGGGAAAACACAGGGCCTGATCTTTGTCTTCGGACCGCTGTGTGCCCCTGGGGCCCATGAGATGGGGCCAATCATCCACATCCACATGTTGACTGGATCAAACCTGACTCTTCACAGTCAGATGATTCTACATCTGTTGCAGTGCTCTCTGGTTTACACCCTGCTGTCCACTTTAGGACCTTCTGTCCCTTAAATTCATATTTATGCCCAGATGGAATGGCTGATGGGCAAACCGTGGACAAGCACAGGGATGGTGGACAAACCAATAAGATGGATGGATATTTGATAAAGGATGGACGGATTAAAAATGAATGGATTGACAGATGGATATATAATCTTGTTAAAACTTGTATCATTTCTCAGTTATTTCTGAAATGCAATCAGTCCAGTCATGTTACTGACTGGACTGGATTAGCTCCGAAAACTTCAGTAAAATCCCTCAAACACATTTAAAGAAGCCGTTTGGTTTTTCAAGCACTGCAAAAATCACAAAACCTTACCAAGTAATTTTACTCCGGTTTCTACTGCAAATATCTTAGTACACTTGAAATAAGACACAACTAACTTACAAATAACATTTCATCAAGATATAAGAGCTTGTTTAAGTCAATTCTTTAATATTGACGTGTTTTTGAGTTACAAAATGTTTAAAGTTGGCAGAAAATTTTAAAATATCACTTGATAATTATGTGTTGTTCAAATTAATACCTGAACACAAACTATAAAGTCTTAAAAAAAATGCTAACATTTTAAAAAGACTTAAATAAATAAGCAATTCTTAGCCTGGTAGCCCATCAGGCTTATAATACTGAGGGAAACCCTGTAAAGGAATTACTGACTTACAGCCATATCTTGCTGAAATGTTATTTGTAAGCTAGTACAGTTGAAAAAAGGTCAAACAAAGATATTTGCACTAGAAAGCAGACCAAAAATTCTTGGTAAGATTTTGTGTTTCTGCAGTCACCGTCCTCCAGCTTTCCCAAATGAGGCAAGAGGTGGCTTTTGAACCAATCAGAGCCTCCGTCACTAAAACAGATGTAAACAGTGAACAGCGGGTGAGCTCCACATTCAACCAGCAGAAGCAGAGCAGGCATGCTTCCTGCTCAGTGGGCTCCATCATGGAAACATTGCATCATCACTCCTTAGATAAAGACCCACCAAACTACAGTCAGTTATTTATGTTAACCAATCGCCTTCCAGGAACCAAGACCACAGAAATCCCCTCAAATCCTGAGAGTAATGCAGACATGAACCATGTGACGCAGTCCTAGTTACAGGGACAGTCCCTGTGAGTAAGACAAAAGGTGCATGTTGGTGTTGAAATGAATGAATACAAATTTAGACCAAAAGGTGCAAGCAGCCAACAGCAGATTTTCCAAAATCTTCACATCATAAACCATTTAAACATGGACCAATCACAGCTTAATTACACCAACTACACTACATAGGAAACACTTTTCCTCTAATTTCATAAACCTGCACAACCTGAAGTTGGTCTGTTACAATAAAGCACAGCAGCAGTCATGGTAGTAATGTGAAAAGATGAAAGTTGAATAATTTAGTAATACACTGTGCACTGGAGAAGTTTTTTTCCTCTAGGCACCAATTTACAACAGAACAATCTGTCTTATGTTTTTACAGGAATCAAATTTCTATTCTGAACTTTATTTTAATAGAAAATAGAAAATGAAGCTAAAAATTCAGCTGTTAGATCCTCACCTAATCATAACAGAACAAGCTCTCTCCTGATTGGGTGGTTTTAGGAGTGAAAACTGAGCCAAAGTTTGTATTTGGTCAATGTTGAGCAAAAAAAGCATTTTGAATTTAAAATAGATTGAAAAATAAATAAATAAAAAAATACAAAAATTGGGGGAAAAAAAATTACTATATTTTATATGACTGGAACAAACAAATATAAAAGATCATCAGTAGAGTTTATTCTCTAAAACCTCACAAAATATACATACATTTTCTGGCTAAGCCCAGGACAATTTTGGCACATATGTGTTGCCATAACTTATGGAACAACAGTTTCTCTCCTGTTTTTGTACAATCACCATGTGGGAATAAAACTCAGACAAATTTATCCAATCCAATTTTTTTGTCTGTTATTATGATCCAATACAAATGTTTTCTTTATGCAGCGCTTCCATTAAAATGAGACAACATGGCCTCCTTAGGAGAGAGTCGAGGAAAAGTCAGGAAGTTATGAGGATGTTGAGAAGGTGACAATGTCGGATGAAAAGAGTAAAAAGATGAAATGGAAAGAATAAAGCATTAATGTTGTATCTTCTGGTACAACAATGGCTCTTTGTGTAGCTTCCACCGTCCTGCAGTTACAGCACAGGCACCGGGCTCAGAACCCAGTTCATGTGACCGTTAAGACCCCAGGCATGTGGGCCCACGTCATCCAAACACCAACAAGCCATTTATTACTGGAGATCTGCCATTTCCAGCCACTCCGGTCTCATGATGCTCTTAGTGGAGATTACAGTCAGAAATCCTTCATAATAATGTTAACTTCTCCAATAACTGGATCGTGTTGCAGAAAACTAAACAGCTTTGGACAGAAAGACAGGAATGATTTGGGTCTGGAAGGTCAACCTGCTGAACACTGAGAGTCAGAAGAAAGCATCTGCTTGGTGTTTTCAAAGCGCCTCACGTTTTCCAGACAGGATTCCTGTTAGCGGGCCTTTCTGGTGCCAGCAGATACACAAGCTGCTCATTGAACTGTATCCCGCTCACCTCCAACACACACCAACTCAGGGACTTCACCCGGTTGCTACCAACAACGATTACCCCTCCTCTCTGGATACATGAATGGACAGAATTCTCCACCTCCTCCTCTTCTTTCTTCCCACATCTATCCCTCCATTATTCTCCCACTTCCTCCAACAAATCTTTTCTGTTCAAACTGTGAAAAAGGAGTGTGTTAATTTACACTGTTTAGAACTCTTTTCACGTCCTCTGCAGCTTCCAATTTTCCCTGAGCGGAACTAAAGTGAATGAATGAATGAATTCCAGTTTTCTGGAAACCTGTTGGGGAAACTAAACTCCTACAAATCGCCAAGAACCCAAACTCACTCTACCTCTATATGACTTTAACAGAGTTGACTGTTTTACAAGTCTTTAAAAAGAAACTTTGTCACAGTATTTGTTGAGTTTTCTATGCCAACTTGTCCTTTTCCATCACAATTTTTAAATCTACTATTTCCAAGTTTTTCTCCAAGAGTTGAAAGCCTTGAATTTGACAACCAAATATCCAAAAACAGAAAGTTCAATACAGACTCATCAAGTTCTTGACCTCAAAGTCTTAAACTGCCTCCTACATTTTCAGGATGTGTAGAGAGATCAATGGATGAATTTGGTCTTTGAAAAATGAACCATTGTCTCTTTGTACTGCTAAAAGTCTAGGTAGTAAAGGATTCATTCTGAGGGGGATTCCTGTTGAGGTTTCCCATAGAAATCCCAACGAGGCAAAGCAAATAAGTAAAACAAGCTGTTTTCTAGAAAATCTTGAATGGGAAGACCATTAGGACTGCAAAAGAGAATCTTAAAAACTTTGCTTGTGCTGAAAAACATGAGGTACTGAGAGTAAGCGCTTTTCAAATAAACTTTAAAGAACGGACAGACCTTCTGAACTGGGTTTCTTCTTGTTGTGGGTTTCTAGGCAAAATCAGTCAGGTGAAAACATCCAGAAGAATAACCAGGGATGAACTAACAAATCAGCTCCTAAATTTCTTTAATTTTGGAAGATTATCAATTGTTCAATACCTTGGCATCAAATCAATCTCATCAACCAATCTCCACAAAGGTCCTAACATAAGACATTCCGTCCTTTAGCTCTGCCATGAGAGACAGTCGACTGACCTCAGTCACCAGGTCGGTCAGATTTTTTTAATAGATCAGTGAAAACTGCAATTGCTGCACCCCTAGGTATGACTGACTGACTGTCTCTCCGATCTAAACTGAAAACACCGAACAAATTACCAAAAAGGAGTTACAAAGTTAGATTGGCTGGAATATGAAGTTCTTCATGTAAACCAGCCACTTTGCTTTTAAGAACGAATGAACTTACAGAGACTCTTCATGAGGTGGGAGTCCCATTGAGATTTCCTTGACAACTCCAGTTAGGAAAAAGATCAAGAGGCAGACCAACTGGAATTCTACTCAATCTGGACCAAGATTTAGGAAGCTTTGATTGGAAGTACTGAAGAATGAATGGCTGAACAATGGAAGCTAGACAGATTACTTGAAAGGGAAATTCAAGAGTCACCATTAGTGGGGAACAGTCTAATCTGGGAATATCATCAGTTCTGCCAAGAAGCTTGAAAGTTTTGATTACTAGAATGTTTCCAGAAAGTCAGAGCACTATCTACAAAACAAACAGATTGATGCAAGGAGGGACAGACTGGCAGTCACTGGAAGAGATTTCTGTTGAGGTTTCCTGGTCAAGTTCAAGAAGCAGATCTAGCAACAGCTGGGAATACAGTCAAAAACATCTGAACAGGTTTGATTTAGAGAAAGATCCCTACACTTGTAGAAATACCCCATCTCCAAACTAAACTTGGAGATTTCTTGGTATATTTATATGTGGAAAGGGTGCAAACTGGATCTGAAGGTCAAATTTCCCAAAGAAGAGCCAAAAACATTGGCAGACCGAATTGACCTAGATGGATGACTGGATTTAACAACATAATTCCTACACTCTAAATCTAAATGTGAGCAATCTCATTTTAAAAGTATATTTCAAATAAATTTTAGATTTAAAAACAAATTAAAGAAAGAAAACATTTTAACGGGATTTAAATTGGAAATATCTAAAACAAACACTTTTTTTCTACCTCTTCTAATTGCCCTACTGGCATTACTGAGGTTACTCTATGTCACTCTGCCATAACTCTGCCATAACGGCTCAAGCATTTAGGAGCTGGATTTTATCACCTCTTGGATTCGCCATGGAACATTTTGAGCTTTTCATTAAACAGAAGAGTAGAGGAAGAGGAAGCATATAGTTCTGACATTCTGAAAGGAAATGTTCCACTTTCTGCTGAGCAACAGGCTTGTGGGAAAAAAAAAAAGTTTAACAAAACAAACCTTCGAACTCAGATTATGTGAGGAAAGGGGCAGAGATTAGAAAAAGGAGGAAGCAATGACTAGCGACGCAATAATCAGATGAATAAAAACACAACAGTACGGGAGCGGGAGATGCAGATGAAGGTGGGAGAAAACGGAAAGAAGTACACTGTGTTCTGAAACAGACAAGGGGCAGTGTGCGACAAAATCCCGTTAATACACGATGACTGCCGAGCGGAAAGAATGTTAAATCCTTTAGAAAGGGGAAGGAAAACAGGTAGAGAGAGGACAAGGGGGGAAATGGACTGAAAACAAATAAATGTGAAGGTCCGGTCTGAAGCCCCTTTGGCTGAGATTAGAAGTGGCCAGCGGGCTGACGGTCTGTCAGTTTACGCTGGGAAACAAAACCCCCGGAAAAATAAGCAGCTGAAGGGCTTTAATCTGGAACATGTTGTTGTTCTAAAGTTCCCTTTCTCGGTTTATTTAGCAGATTATTCTACTGTGGATTTATTTGTTCTTAGTCAACTCAGAAACTACACACAAGGACATTTCTCATCAGCTTTCAAATGTACAAAAATACAAATTTATGAAGAAACCAAGGACATCTCTACAGAGTTTTCTAAATTCAGACTGAATCATGAAAAATACTACAGAGCTCAGGGTCACTGCAGCCTAGTTTGGATTCTCTACAAATTCCAGACTAATATTCTTTTATGGTTTGCTTTACAACATATGTCATTCAACCAGAGACCTGCTCCTGTAATTATTGGTGAGATCCCAGAAGCTCAACTGGATTGACACGGTGACAGTTGGGAATTACACGAGAAACAAGTTGTTGCTTTGTTTCCTGGAAAGTTAGCTTTACGAGCTACGTTAGCAGGTTCAGAGACTGTACCCAGTTCAGAGGTAACCCACAACACCATGGCCTTGTTCCGAGCAACCAAAGAACCGCCGGTAAAAATAACACCATCTAGTTCAGAGTTCCCATATATCCAAGAAGCATTACCATTAACCTTTAACTAGTCTGGAGCAGCTCAATCAACTTTCATAACAGGTTCCACAAGCAAACATCTCAAAGTACAAGGCGCCATCAAAGAGCATCTCAATGAGCTTAACTCTAAATTATAAAGGGAAATAAAACTAGAAACATGCCAAGCTCTTTGCTTTAGTTTATCAGCAGTTTATCCACTAGACTTGGTTTTATTACGAACCAAAGTTGCAACATTTGTTCGATTTCCAGCTGCTGTGTTTCTCTTACACACCACACAAACCCTTTGAAAAAGGGGGCGCTGCACCAAGAACCACATGTAAACCTCAGAAGAAGTCACTGAGTACTACTTCCTTTTTCATAAAATGTAATCAAAAATAGAGTGGCATAAAATTTTTGTGGTCGTAGGATTTGTCTTTTGTCTTTATTAAAAGGCCACGAGTCATTTCTCCCGCTTGTACTGGACTCTTGTGTTTGCTTTGGTTGTATTTACTCAGAATGCCCTGCGCTATAGTCCGCTTCCTGCTTTTGGAGCAGTCTCTGGTCCACTTGCCATTCACAAATGCATTCGAACCACACCAGAATTCATCTAAACCAAACCGAGACCAAGGTTTGTAGGTGGACCAGAGTTTGCTTTTTTTTTTTGTCTCCATTAGAGCTCGATTAAAGATTCACACTTCCTCAAATGAATGAGACTTTCTAGGCAAGTTGGATTAATGGGAATGCAGGTTTGGAGTACTAGCATCAGTACTTTGTTTTGGTAGCTCAATCAGGTGACTGATTAGTTCTAACGCATTTCCATCCTCCATAGGAGTCTTTTCCACTGAAGCCAAATCTAACCTTGTCTAAAGTGCGACTTTGAATTCCCAGGTTGGTTAAATTTAGCACATACTGTAGGAAAAACAACAAACTTCACAAAAAGAGTAGAAAGGACTGAAAAATCTATGCGATTTAAGCTCATTTGAATTAAGTTGTGATGTATGAATTATTCAGCAAACCCCCTCCAAGCCCCCCTTCCCTTATGACTGCTGAGCACTAGGTCTGTAGCTTGTGTCACCCTGCCCTCATTTTGTTTCAGATCTTATCAGCGATCCACTTCACATCTTCCTAACTGAAAAACGCAGTTGATTAACCGAGACATCCAGCTGCTTGGGTTTAAAAAAAAGAAAATATTACGTTTAATCAGTATCTTGGGAGGGTTGATGGGCAGAACTATCCGCCCTTTCTCCTTATACCCATCCGCAGTCAAGTTCCTCAACAGTGGCAATGCGGCAACTGGTGCCTTATGTCTCAACCCCCTCCACCCATCTGCTTCACTCCTCCCTTTCTAGAGCCCCCTCCTATGACGCCCCTTAGCTCACTTGGTTTAATGTTTTTATCGCCCTGTGTTGTGGAGAGGTTGCGGAAACGGCTAAAAGGGCAGCAAAGAGGGAAATCTCATTTTTAAAACAAGGTAGAAGTCCAAAAAAACAAGGAGGTGGGGGTTGGGGCACATAGGGAGTCTCGTCATACATGTGCACCCAATAGCCCAGATCTCCTCAATTATAGCCAGACAAGTTCTCATCCTTCCCTGCAACAAGACGACCACCTCATTCACACTTGGCTGTATTTACCAGAGAAGAAAAGGAGGGGAAGCAGAGAAGGAGAAGAAGGGGGTGCTGTGGGGAAGAGGGGGGTGTTGGATGGGGGCAGGGCATGGTTTTCATCTCATTTGGGAGCAAGCAGCAGAAGCCAAAAAACTCAGGACCAGAAAGCCGGAAGATGTAGCCCAGAACGAGGTTTTCCGTCTTCACATCTCCCGCCAGACCGGCTGGATCCCGTCCCCCGCCACCACCCGCTTCTCCGTCTCCTCATCCCCACCGGGGGTAAATTTGTATTCCGCAGGATGGCAGGGTGTGGCGGCAGAGATCAGTTTCCTCCTATGGCGTTTCAAGTTTTTTGGAAAACAGACAGGAACAGGTTTTGATGTAGCATGATGGTCAGAGAATCTGAAGGATGGAAATTACACCTAAAAACAAATTTAAGTCAAGGAGAAACACTAAACTGCTGGTAGGAAATTTCAGTAAAATAAAATGAAATGATGTTTTTTGGTAGTTTTTTTTCTCTGTATGCTGTAAATAATCAATACTATAGAAAAGTCAGCCTCCTTACAAGGAGAGGACTCCAGACAAGTCTGACATAAAGCAGAACAGACAAAAAAGCTGCAACAGGAAGACAAACTAAATCACCTCAATGTTGCAGAGAAGCAAAAGAAAAAAACTTCTAGAAGTAAGACTTGCTACATGTTAAGCGTCATCCTCCAAGTTCAGCAGCCACTTTCATCATTTCTCACTACAAGTTGTGCCCTCCACGCTTTCCGTCCGTTATTTTCTCAATTCTAGCAGCTTTTATTCCCACTAAAGCAGACAAACTTTGACAGCCACAGGCGGCGGAGACCGTCCCGTTATGTAACCCGACACCGAGCAGCTTTTCCCGAGGACCAGAATGAAAACACGAAAACTTCTCAACCATCTTCCAGCAGGCATCGCCTCGGACAGCCCCAAAAACGTGCTCGCTTCTCTTCAGCGAGGTTTAAAACACGGAAACAGCGGGCATTTTTGACACTAAATGCGGCGTATCTTTCAACACATTGGTCTCCACCTTCTTTTCCATCAACGTCGACTTACAGACACTTGTTCGAATGTTGCCTGAACTTTTAAACCGCCTGTTTGTGAACCTCGTTTTTCTTAAAAAGAATATAGATATACTCACCCCTCTTCCCATGGTTGCAAAGATTAATTTCCCCCTCTTCAAGTAGAATTGGTCAAATAAAGTTCCGTCTTAAAAAAATATATACAATAGAAAAAATCTATCAAAATAAAATAAACTCTTGGATGCTCTCGGTATTTGTTTTTCTTATTTTATATTATTATTATTTTTATTCAATCTTCAGCACGTGTCACTCCTTCTGAGCACACATCCGAGCTCGCGAGCCGCCGCGGCAGAACCTCTTATAGTTGGTGTTCCTTCCTTTATGACGTCGATACCATTTTGCCATGGTAACCCCTACGGAAAGAGGCGGGGCTTCCTCTATTTATTTTCTCCCTATTAAAACCGTGCAACACATACACATGGCACGCATAACATCATGCCATGTACTACTGCGAATTTCAGAAGAAAATACAGGTCCGGGGTTTTTCTTTCAATATTTGTTAGAGAATTAATTGCTCACAGCTTGAGAGATATTTCAGTTATCTATTTTTGTTCAAAGGGCTAATTCAAAGATTGAATAAATACAAAATCTATAATAATAATAATAAAAAAATTCAATACAGAAAATTCAATATCAAAGAAGGCAAGCCGACTTGGAATTTCATAGCTGAAATAGCTGATTGTTCAGAGATCTGAATCCAAATATGTCAATGGAAAGTTGAGTGGAAGAAAAAACTGGGTTAGACAAAGCTGCTCAAAAGACAGGGGTAATCACAGACAGGAGAAGAAGCAAATTCTGTCCAAGAGTCAAGGGAAGGTCTGACCAAAAGGAGTAGAAGACTGTTGCTGATTGGTCCAAACTCTTCCTATGAGATTTTCAATATCTGCGACTATTTTATTTATTTATATTTTTTTTACAGCGTTTTCAAAGAAAGAACAGAGAATAAAGTGATTTGAAGCCAAAGTGACCACATTAATTTGACAAAAAGAGACCCTTTTGCCATCTGATAACCTCTAATAATGAGTGATTTTTGCTAACCTTAATGGTCTGGTTATAAGATGTTACAGAACCCCAAATTTCAAGTCACATTCATTAGATCTACACTCACCAGTCTCTTTAGTAGGTAAACCAATTTAATTTCTCGTTAACACAGTTTTCATATCAATCAATCACACCGAAGCAACTCCACATGATCAGCCATCTAAATGTGGTAAAGATGAGGAGTCAAAAACTGTTCATCAGACTGGGTGGCTAAAAATCCCTGGACAATGCCATAGGTCAGAGCCAACAAGAGCTAAAATAACAGCTTGTTCAAACCAAGACGTGATAAGTAATACCAACTGGAAGATGTAGAATCCTGAAGCAGACGGGCTACAGCAGCAGAAGACCATCTCCTCTCCCCCTTCTGTCAACTGAGGCTCAAATTTGCACCAAAATTGGACAATCTCTGATTGGAAAAATGTGTCAGTCCATGAGTCTTGAATTCAGCAGGTGGTGGTGGTGTGATGGTGAGGGGAATGTTTTCTTTGGTACACCTCGGGCCACTTGGTACCATCTGAGTATTTTTTTGAATTCCAAAACCTGTCTGAGTGTAATTGCTGCCTATATCCATCCCTTAATGTGTGATCATCTCAAACTGTTTGCAGTAATCAGTGGCCTCCACAGTCTGCAGGTCTTAAGCCACAAGAGCATCTTTGCATTGTGGAGGAATGGAAAACAGAGAGAATTATGAATATGTAGCTGAAAGAGCTGTTATTATGGCGATAAGGACAGGAATCTGAGGAATTCTTCAGAGACCATGCAGAAACAATGCCACAAAGTCATTTCTGAATGGCCAATGAATGCGATCAGTCTAAAGGTGGGTTATGGTTGCCGTTTCCCAAACAGAACAACTAGCTGTCTTCTCGGGATTATATTAAAACTGGAATAGGTTAAAAAAAAAAAACTGCCAGGAAGACAGTTCAGCCAACACTCTGTCGCTATGCATCCACACCTCTCCCAGCCGAACAGCTGGGTGCGCAGACACCTCCTTCCCCCGCTGCTTTGACAAGGTTGTTGTGTGCCGATAGCGGGCAACTAACTTCTGCAACCTCTCAGCTTCTAAATCCAGAGCGGGTAAGGCAGACTGAGCCCTGAAACGCAGAAGACGCACCACTCAGTGTTTCTTAGCCAGTAGGTAATATTGCTTTCTATAGGCAATATTACAAACAAAGAAAGTGTCTTTCTCTGTGTGTTCCTTTAACACAATGCAAATAGCTCTAGTATACTCCCTGACCCAAGGACCATCTCTACAATGATTAAAGGATCAATGCTGAGGGGCCACATTGATAATCGACTGGTTTGTTCTGTAGTATGACACAGGAAGGCAGCAGCAATGCCCTTGTGGCTATTTGCATGTGTTCCAGGAGCTCTTAAACCCTTTGGTCCCACAGTACAAATGAGAGATTTAGGCTTTCATCCCTGGATCTGCTGTAAGCCTGAAACAAGCCGCGTTCTGTCACTTGTTGCATTTTGCACGGCTAGCGGCGAACTTCTTGAACTCTACGCCAAGCAAATCTTGCATCCTGCCTGCTGCTTACAGGTGGAGCCCAGTGCCACAGCACTATTGTCTTCTAATGGGTAGACGTGCCACTCAGCATCAGCCTCTCTCACATGTAATCAGGCAGCCTTGAAGAGCCTGACAAGATCAACCAAAGACTTCACTGCATCTGTTTTCTGCAGAGAGACACGCTGATGCGTGATTTCTTTGGTTCTGCGCATAAAAAACAGGAATAAAAACATAAAACAACAGGCGGGCCTGAAAGACAGATGGACACGCAGCAGAGATGCGACTGCATTGTGTGCACAGGTGCATCTACATGCATCTGCATGCAGACGTAAGGAAACCTTTCTGTTTTTGGGTAGTCAAGCATGTGCCATAACTGTAGCTCACGTGTCGCCGGCGTTCTTCTATAAATGGCCCAGATTTTATTTAGACGTTCAAGAGAGGAGAGAGAGAGTGAACTCTCAAATAGGGTTGCGATGGCAACAAGCACGTTCAGTCGGGGGAAGGGAGGATTATGAGGAGAGGGGGGGGAGCGTCGGGTTGGGGTGGAGGCATGATAATGTTGGTGTCTGTTTGCAGTCGTCTTCCTTCAAAATGAGAGAAGATGAATCCAAGAGCCGCGTTTTGTGATTTCACTACGCATTGAGAAAATTAATTGAGGAAACTAGAGAAGGCAATAAATCTGCTGATCCCCTGCTCCCACTTCTTCCCTTCCCCTTTATCACATCGACTCGCTTCCTTCGCCGTCCATCAACCTCATTCTCTCCCTTCCGTCTGTTTCCCTCCGCATCCCTCCATCCTTTTGTCTGCAGATTCCTCTTGCCCGTCTTGCGGCAGCTCTCTCTCCAGTGAGAGAGAGAGAGAGAAATCTGATTGGCTGCTGGGACTATTCCGTCTTCCACAAATGGAAATCTGAACGGTTTCGAGGGATAATCATCGTAACGGCTCAAGTGTTTTCCCCTCAAGTGTGTGTGAACAGTGAGGCCAGCCATCTGCTGGCAGGTTGGCATGATGATGAAATACTATCTGTGTAGGTGAAGAGGAGGAGAGGGGCCTTCATGGTAAACACACAGGAGACAGGCAGCAGCGGGCTCACTTCATTTTCACTCAGGTTCCTCTTTGCATTGGCGGTCAAATGAGCAATCCATTGCAAACACGTTCGCGGCACACTGGACCTTCAGATAATGGACCCAAACAGACGCGCTTGTCTCTGCCGACAGGCTGTGGAGGAGAGAGATGAATGGACAGAAGAAAGTTAATTTGGAACACGTTCATGAAAAGAATCTGTTCCAGACTCAAATATGCAAACTTTGGAAACTTTTAAATAATAAACATGGACAGATGGATAAATCAGTGGATTGATGGATGGAACAAAAAGACGAGGGGCTCCAGAGAAAATGTTAAGGACACGTTTTATTGGAACAACAAATAAATTAAGAGACTCTTAATTTATCCATGCTTGGTTTTTCTCTTTGTGCTTGTAGGCTGTGGCATTTCAAACAAATATGTAACATGGCAGCAAATAAATGATGAAATATGAGTCTTCTTTTCCTTCTGGCCCGACTCAGTAGTATGTCTCCAGCTCCACCCAACCTGCAAATAGAGTAAACACAATTAACTCAACTTTGTTTGGCCTTTACATCATAAGTTTTACAGTCAAGAGGCTGACCAACAGGGCCAGTCTGAAATCCTTGATGTGGGATGTCAAGTGAGTTCAAGAATAAAAAACCTTAATAGGAAGAAAAATATATCCTAAATTAAAGGCAATGTAGTGAGAATTTTATGATGAAGATATCCTTGAGAGACAGGAGACGCTGTGGCCTTTTTCACAATACAGCAAGTCGAATCTTCATCATTATTTAGAAAGGACACGACTAGATGGGTCTGACCTCATCTAGATACATAATGGAAAAGAGGAAGACATTTATAGAGATTAGAATACAACCTAAGGTCACATTTTATCCTAATTTGTTCATTAGGTTATAATGATTTGTGTGTATATGAGAGCAACAACTGCTCCATCATATACAAAATAATATAAACTTCAGATCGGTCTAACTTTTCCAAATCCAGTCATGCCGCAACGACAAATCTCAGGCTGATTTCTTTACAGTGCGACTCATACGCAAAATTACTGCATTCCAATGGAGAACAAGTGACTAGTTAAAGGAACCCCAAAGTTGTTAACCCAGTAACACAAAGCTATTGGGACACAGGGCTAGAGGCGGGCTGGGGGGCGGGATCAGGGCTGGACATATTTGTATGGGTGGGGCTTGGAACCCGTTGATAACTGCTTGTATTTCTACTTTCTTTTGAGTTTTTGTGATAGATCCAAACAATAGATCATAGTAGATCCTATCCATGCTTTTTCTCAGCATGGATAGGAAGCTGTACTGTGTAATTACCCCTTCTACTCTGAAATCCTGAAATAAAAATGAGTACAGCCTTCTGAAGAAAACAATTCCAAAAGACGACACTCTGGTAGGATAAGATGAACATGGAACTTTTTGGCTGTATGGTGGTGGCAGTGTCATACTGTGGGGAGGCGTCTCTTCAGCAGACACAGGACAGATTGTTCAAGCTAAAGGTCCTGCAGGACTAAACAGCCGCAGCTGCAGCAGGACGCTCCGTCAGCTGGATTTATTTTGATGTGCCGATGAGAGAGGCCGGCGGCGCTCAGTGATCAGAGCCGTGGGGCTCAGATGTAGCGCCTCTGTCAAACAAACAAAGAAAGCAGTAAAAGAAGCAGCTGAATCAGAACCAGGCCCTGCATACAGTCCCTGCCCAGCCTTGTGGGTGGAAGAGGGCACTAACAATGGCCAGGTTGAGAGTTCTACTTCCACAGGGGGCTGTCGCCATCTGCTGCAGTTTACCTGTGTGTTTGCCATTATGGCTGCAATATTAGACACAACTAGAGCCAGTTTCTCCTCATCCTGAGTGTTTGTGTAAGTATTAAAACTAAAAGTCTTACCTCCTGGGTTGCGTCTGAGGATATATCTTCTAACTTCATCATAGAGGAAGATGAGGAGGGAGTATGGGAAGGCGCAGAACCACCACGCAGGCCTGAGGTATTACACAGACGGCGAGAGAGAATTACAACCAGAATGTGACAAAAAAAAAAAAAGCAACAAAACACAGATCAGAGTTTGTTCCAGCAGAAAGATGAGAGGAAGGAAGAAAGATGCTAAATAATACGAAGGAGTCATGAGTTATTGAGCCTGATGTGTTCTCCCTGCTTTCTGCTTTTCCTCAAAGAATCTCATAGAACTAAAGCTCTTCATCCTGCCTCAGAAGTGGAAATTACTGGATCCAAGACATAATAGCCACTATTCTTTATAGAATATATCAAAGAAAAAAAGTTAGTTAAAAGCCAGCCCTGGAAAACAAGCATCTGGAAGTGCTTTCAGAGTGGATTAGAGAATAAGAAAACCTCTGAAAGCAGAAATTAGCAGAAGAACAGCATCATTAGGGATTTCACTTCATAACAAATTGTTTTCACGGCTTCAAACGGTTGAAGCCGTAAAAACAGAAGAATGTTTGATTGAAACAAAGTGTGGGTCTGTGTTTTACTCACTTAAGAGGGTACATTCTGAGGGCCACATCCATGCCTGGGCAGTATGACAGGAAAGCAGCCAGAGCTGTCTCCTCAAAGAGTCCGAAGATCAGGATGCGGTTCCTGTTGGGAGGAAAACAGCATATCCAAAGGTTTTCTTCCATTTTTAAGTTTTAAAAGAATCAGTTTCTGGTCTTTGGTATGACCTGAGGGCAGGGTTCCCCCAATGTATTATGTTTACTAGCGCCACCTCCAGGCTAAGCCTTTCTTGTTTATGATTTTTTTAAAATAATATTTTATTTTTACTTTATTTATTTATTTTCTTAAAGCTAGATTGCAAGCTTCTCTGTTGCTCTGAGCGTTTCAATATCGAAGCAGATTTATTCCTAAAAGATATGTTTATAGAAGATAGGTTTATATTTTATGCATTTAAAGCAGGACCAATCACACTGCTGGTCCGGTGTGATTGGACCTGCAGAGGCAGCTGGATGTCTTAAGTTTACCTCCTTTCACTCAAACTGGACACAAGCTGACCTGTATGGATATCTACATCAACCCCCTGTGAGGAATTGTGATTCTTTCCAGAGTTTTTGATCAAGGTAGGAGTTTAAAACCCACCGCGTTAGCTCTGGGTGCGCAGCTCTACGTGAACCACAGGAATAACATGTAGTGGCGATTTCAGAGGTGCGGTGAGGATGATTTAAATTTGTGGACAAAGAATTTTGTGTGGCTTTTCCATCTCAACACCCTGCCCTGTCTGCGCTGATAAAAGTTCATATATGTGTTCCCGGTTGTCCGGTGTGTTAGCGGTTCATGAACCAGCGCTAACCTCATCATGCAGGTTCAGCCCAGTGAGGAGCTTTCGTGCCCTCCTCGCAGTCATGCATCACGCTGATTTTAAATTATTATATTATATTTTTAGTATTATTTTTCTGGTTACATGATGCATTTCAGTGGCTTTAGTCTTAAGTAGATGCCAAATCTACGTACTTCATTCCTTGCTGCACAATAGAGTTCCTCCTGGTCTTACAGATGATCAGATCGGCCCACTGGACGATCACAATACTGGTGAAGAAAGCTGTGTGGCAGGTGAACTCAACGATCTTTCTTCTCTCGTATGTCTGGAGCACACAAAGAAGGAAAAAATGAGTTTATGAATGTGAGCTCAAACCATGGCTGTTCAGACAGACAGACTGACCCATTGCTGTCCATAGCTGTCTTCCAGGTCATTTACAAATTTGTCATCCCAGAAGACTCTGATACCAATCAGGTCCATGGGGAGGAAGCCATTTTCAGCCAAGATCACAAAGTATGTGAAGAACCCAGCTGTGGCCTGCATCATACCTAAAGAGAAGGAAATCGGCTATTAAAGTCACGCCTTCAGTAGATACAGATTCACAAATATGTCAAGGTGACTCAGGTTATTACCAATTTGTCCATAGGCCATGCTGATGAGCCTCTCGTTCACCAGTTTGTCTGTTTTGGGGTTTCGGGGCTGTCTCTTCATGATGTCGCTCTCAGCTGCTTCATAAGCCAGGGAGATGGCGGGAACCTGGAAGAGACAGAGAAACTTGGAGCTTTAAAAACAATCATCTTGATCTCATCAAACCTACAAAGTTCCTAAAGAACTCACCATGTCTGTTCCCAGGTCGATACAGAGGATGGTGACGGTGCCCAGAGGCAGAGGGATGTTGGCGATGATGAAGAGGAGGAAGGGTGAGATCTCAGGGATGTTACTGGTCAGAGTGTAGGCGATGGATTTCTTCAGGTTGTCAAAGATCAGACGGCCTGACCAAACAACATCCTGGTTAATATTCTCAGGTTGGGACAAGCAAAACCTAACTTTACATGTTTCCGCTCATCTTACCCTCTTCCACTCCGGTAACGATGGAGGCAAAGTTGTCGTCCAGCAGGATCATGTCGGCCGCCTGCTTGGACACGTCGGACCCAGCGATTCCCATGGCAACGCCGATGTCAGCTTTCTTCAGAGCTGGAGAGTCGTTGACGCCGTCACCTGTCACAGCCACAATGGCTCCCTGAAGAGGAAGCAGTGTCCCGTGGAAACAAGGCCAAACATCTGCAATGATATCTCCGTCACCTCCGGCCCGCTGACGCTCACCTGCCTCTGGCAACCCTCAACGATGATCAGCTTCTGCTGGGGTGATGTTCTGGCGAAGACGATTTCTGTGTGGTGCTTTAAGATCTCGTCGATCTGGTCAGTCGTCATTTCTTTGAGCTCACCGCCGTGAACGACGCAAGCTTTGGCATCCCTGTTGGAGAAAACACAACCAGGTTTAGCTGATTTCTTAGATTTAAAACTCAAAGTTCAAAGATCTGTTGAACACTGGAAAAGTGCATTCAACCTCCACTGATGGTCTTTTAAGCTAAAGTTGCTGACAAAGTAGCAAAACAGCAAGCTCAGAGCCAGACTCAGATTTCTTTGGCTTGCAGTGAATTAATTGTAAAAGCCTTTTTGGCTAAGCGCTTTGTGCGGCTTTGATAGCCAGCAGTGCTAAACTTGATGATTAGTATTGCTGATTTTATTATTATTGCTACAAGTGGAATACTGATTAATAAGAGGACTGACCTGGGGTTGACTTCTGAAATGGGGACGTTCAGGCGGGCGGCAATGTCCTCAACAGTCTCATTGCCTTCAGAGATGATACCAACGCCTTTAGCGATGGCCTTGGCTGTGATTGGATGGTCACCTGTCACCATGATTACCTGAAAGGAAGGAGATTGAAGGAAAAGTTGAAGCTACATCTCTTTTTCCAACCCGAGTCAAAAAAGAGAACTTAAAGCACCTTGATTCCTGCACTCCTGCATTTGCCCACAGCGTCCGGCACCGCGGCACGTGGTGGGTCAATCATGGCCATGAGGCCAATGAAGCACAGGTTCTCAGTCGGGAAGTTCACTTCCTCAGTATCAAAAGCAAAGCCATCTGGGAACTGGTCGTCAGGCAGATGGAAGTGGCAGAAACCTGAAGAAAACAAAAACCTTCATATGAATGCGCAGCTCTCTCCTCGTGCCGTTTCAACAGAACCGATCTTTACCGAGAACTCTCTCTCCTAGACCTCCCAGCTCCACGTAGGCGTTCTGAAAAGCATCCTTCATCTCGTCATCCAGAGGCTGCTCCTTGCCCTGCAGCACGATGGTGGAGCAGCGGTCCAGAATCCTCTCTGGGGCTCCCTTCATCACCAGCAGGTGCTTGGTTTCTCCGGGAGTCGTGTTCTTGTGGATGGACAGCTGTTGGAGAAGAAAAAAGCTGAACCCAAGAGCCACCAGTGTTTTATGCAAAAGCCTATAAAATAAAATGTTCAGAAATAGGATTATGACAATAAAAAGACTGAACCACTAGGAGGCGTAAGTGAACGTCATACACTTAAACTTTTACACATTCTGTTATGCAGTAATAAGAAGCAGTATATTTTATTTGGCTCATAGACCAACACAAAATAAGGAATGGTGGATAGGAAGAACCAGAGCTGAAGTGAAACAGGTAGATCATTTAGGCCTGATGGATGGTTTACCTGGTATTTGTTGGTCGAGTTGAATGGAATCTCAGCGACCTTGGGGTACTTCTCTCTCATGTCCTTAACAGAACCGCAGCACAGCTCAATACACTTGAGCAAGGCAGCTTCTGAGGCGTCACCAGCCACGTCTCTCTGTGGGTTGAAGTACAAGAACAAGGCAAGAATGGTCAATTTGAAATACAGGGTGGGTCATAAGTGTCCATACATAGGAGAATGCAAAATGTAAATTTCTTTTATATTTCAGATACGCAAGAAGATGCGTTTGACAAAAGAGCAAAGAATTGAAATTATACTGATGGCTGGATTGAGAAGCAGTCGCATGGTTGCACGAAACTTTAACAGAAAACATGGAACGAGCATCACACACACAACACTGTGGCAAAACTTATTTGCACGTTTCAGAAAACTAGAAATGTTGCAGATCAACCACGAAGTGGTCCAAGGCGTGCAGCGATTACACAGAGTCCCACAAAAATAAAAACGTTTGTCCAATATAAAATGTTTATTTTTTTCTATGTATGGAAACTTATGGCCCACCCTATATATTACTGATAAAAGTAGAATATCCTCAGGCACACTGGTATTCCTGGACTTTAATAACAGTAAGTGCTTCCAATGACAATCTGTTAAGTCTGGCTGCTCTACCAGTTTGTTGGATCCTAGAAGCCCCTTGCAAAGTCATAACTCTGCCATGCTTTCCACATGGTCATACTATTTCTGATAATGCTGAAAATGATCATTCAAAAAAAGCCACTCAGGTTAACAACCGAGACTCAGACCAGCTCTTCACCTTGAGGATGGGAACGTTGCTCTGCTCAGCCAGGAAGACGGCTCGGTTGCAAAGTCCAGCGATCCTGGCCAGAGACGCCCAGGTGGCCGAGCTCCGGTCAAACGAGGTGCCACTCTGGTTCTCGGTGGT